>JAVFBZ010176735.1:40322-54715 GCA_032466195.1 Katharina tunicata | reverse complement strand
TACTTTATAAACATAATAAGTATATTTATTATGTTTATCCCTGATGATGATTGGAAAGAAACTTTATAACATCCCCCAAAACCACCAATGGCGAAATAAGCAAATCGATACTTTGGAAAAGCCCCCAAAACCACCAAACTCTCGCCACGAGTCCCACAACACTTTATAGCGTTGCCCCGGGGACGTATCAGTATCTTGTGTTTGTTTGATTTTGGATTTTATACCGTACTAAACGCTAATGCGCTCATGTGACGGCGTGTCAGCCCATGCAATGAGTAAAGGAGTGAATATATTGTTTGGAGCCTTTTTGGAACAATTATGGGTCGTTTATATATTTTTGTTTAGTATATATGCAGATATACAAAAATATGCAATTGATTCTACTTCGCCCAATGGCAGTATAATCTGCGTGCCAGATTTAACTATTTCTCGTAGGCTTTAAGTGTGTGTGGTTCTGTATGGAGACTTTTGGCAATATACTGTATTGTTTGTACTGGTTTATTCAAAGCTATCTTTTCTATGAGAAAAACATAACCGGCTTTCGGTGTCCAAAGACCTTATCTCTTCACTGATCTGTTTAATGAACCATGCTTGAGCTGGTCACTGATTCACAGCCGAAAACAAACAATCTGAAACTTATTTAACAAACTGCGAACTTGTCAAAACACTTTGTCCGGCTAATGGCATGTTGGGCATTGGGGAGGGGCTGACTGCTGACGGTGTAATTGAACCGATTTACTTATTTATTACCTATCCTGAACTTATAACTTCTAGCCTGGGGACATAAAGATAAGGCTCACATATGCCGACTTCAAAACACTCACCGACAACGACCAAGAATGCACAAGCTTCGCTTCACTGAAGGTTTTGTATAAAATGACTTAAAGACTAACAGCGAAATTTGTAAGTAGGTATGTAAGGCATTGAATGGAATGAGCCTTTAAACAAGTGAGCAACAAATTGTAATTATTCCAGGGACATCAGGCAAATTCATGAATAGGTCTTCATAACAAAATGTCTACCTTTTAGCGACAATCTTAGGCTATTTCCATGGAAGTCAATTACTTGCGTAATTTTTAGCTCTCCTGGCTACGTCAATGTCACATCGATGTTCCATTCGCCAACGGGAGCAGCTCCCTTCCATTGTCAACCATAGTTATATACGAAGGTTAACCGGTGGCTGCGGGTATCGCGGGTATCGCGGGCGGTACTATGAGGTTTCTTACCGGTCTCCGCCATACACAAGCAATGCAGTGGTCATGCAAGCGAAGAGGGCTATATGTTTAAAAAGATTTGTTCATGGCAACATTTGCGGGTATCTTCGGAACCATCGCTTAGAGGCGTGAAGAAGCTGGCAAACTAAAACTACAAGATTGTTTATGGATTACGGACTGAACGATAATAATATAGAAGTTTATTTTTATTATTAACATATATTGACAAACAGGGTAAACACTAGCTTACATATCGTTAAATAGCTTTACTCGGCATAGGTAGGCCGGATTAAAAGTTTTATATTTAATATTTATAAGTTATAATAAGTCTAAAGGCTAGTGTTCTATTCCGGCGTTAAATGCAGGCTTGAATAGATTGAATATCATTTACACAAATCAATATGCATATATATATATCGATACTAAGTTTGCAGGAACTGCATGCCTTAAAATAGAAAAGTAGGACAAAACAAAGGAAAAGCTTGTTTCGCTGTATGGCTTTACCCCTGTCATATATGCCCATATCACTATTAAGGTGCCAAATGAAATATGCACAACTGTAAAATTGAGAATTTAAATATAGGAGAAAATAGCATTAATGAAAAGCTTATACGGTAAAATTTAATGGATTGTAAAACCTTGAAAAAAAGAAAGACACGAGACAGACCATGTTCTGCAGTGAAAGTACATGTGCAGAATATTTTAATGCGTTGATAAATCGGTCCAAGATTAAATTAAGTGGAATTAAACCAACACAGTACAAGCTGATCAAAAATCGATTTGCACTGAAATCAGCATATAAAAAGGCCATTCAGTAATGTGTCCATTATCCACCTTGTGTGTCGGTAATCTATCAGAGTTTCAGGGTTTAAAGACAAACAGATTTCGGACACTAGAAGAGCGTGCAAACATCTATATTCATGTCTGAGTTCCATATAGTATTTCTGTTCGTTTATTCATTTTCCTCTTACTTTTTTTGCGGATCTATTCCTAGATGGGATTACATCATATATTGCGGCGTTTTAAGTGACAATTATAACACCTTTATTGATCATACATATCTGTTTGTTATGAATTTAATCTTTAAATTTATGAATCATCACTGTATTGTTATTGTTCAGTTGTGGCCAGTCAGAGAAAGGGTACTGACATTCTTCAGGGTGAGAACTATTGAACACTCCGAACGGCCGCGGGCAACATGACTAGAGAATAGAAAATTCCCTTAACTTTCTTGAACCCCAAGGGGTGGACAATTATCCTATAATTGATAGACAAACATTTCGAGATGGGACAAGAATTAGCATTGTACCACCACATTGTCAACTGAAGTGATTTGATGTCAACGTCGATCATACCCCGAGGCGTCTCCGATCTCTCTTTCAAGCCTTCAATGGGCCTCAATAAAATCGCAATATAACCTTTAGTCCTCTCAGGCGTCTGTTGCAGAGTGAACCCCGGGGGGTTGATGGGCGCGTTAAGAGGTGGGAGTAGACTATCCACAGACCCTATACTTAGTCCCTAAAACGCCTCGGTCTGATCGATTGTTTTCAATTCGGGAATCACTGGGTATCACTGGTAAGCCCATTGGCTCGACCCGTTTGTACTACACCCCTTTGTGAACGTGTATTCAATAGCAAAATGGAAGCCGATCATTGATCCTATATGTTTATTGGTGCAAGGAAACCTCTATTTCTTCTTCACAATTGGGTATAGCAAGGCGATATTTAGATGGCAAGTGAGATTAAAATGAGCAAAGGCATGTTTTTAAACTAAAACCCATTTACCGTCATATTTACGGCACTGATTCCCATACACCATCTGTAACGATAAGTTCTTAACCGGGTAAAATTTCGGAAATGCCCGATCAGTTCACCTTTTGCGAAGACGACGTTCATATTACACCGAAACACTGTTATTACGTTATTGGTCATGTTTGTGTTAGCAGAACTAAACATCGTAAACAATAAAACGAAGTAAAATAATATAAGAACAAGGAACTAAAACTCAATACACATTATTTAAAACAAAGTGTACAAGCTATACAACCGTTTATATTTTATGAAATTAACGATAATTTAGGGGTATAATTTAATGCGTCAATGTTTCATATTAAATCAATTGTCCCCTTTCATCCCAAATTTAAAATCAAACATTAATTTGAATCAGTTATAATTAAAAAAAATCATTAATACAAACAATTGAGGTACTCAACGTGAAACGAGTCTTTGGCTGGACCGGGCTTGTTGTTATGGTTGTGTTGAGACTCTTTGAACACGACGTAAAATATTTAAAATGCGAATGGGTAAATAGGCTATTTGCGTATATATTTATAACTATACATTTACAGTCGTTATAGTTTCTTGTATATACTAGTATTCACACACGCAAATAGTAAGTGTCAAAATCTGGTAAGACTCATGCAGATAAAGATTCGTGAAGATATTTTTTTGAATTACCAACTTAGACGCGATGGAAGCTGTAACGTAACGGCAAATTGATGACTAATCGTACCGCACCATTTTTCTGAAAATTGTGAGCTGCGATGCCAAGTAGAGCTGAACGTAGGGCATAAAAACTCAGGGGAAAATGTATTTATGTAAACCAGTAAAGCTCTATACTAATTCTGTTTCAATTTATCATTTTTTCTGTATATGGTTTAGAAAGTTCTTCGCATGTCGCATCGAGTTACATACAAGTTTGAAATTTAGTTCCTAATTGACAGACGCTTTCTGTTTTATTAGACGGACCGTTTTACAGCCAGTTCTCTTGCCAGTCAGCTCAAGCAATCACCACATTGGTATAATTATGTGGAGGTTCGTTCCCATTTGTTGCAAACAGCTCTCCTGGCGGTCGGGCACCCCCAGTGTGACGATCTGTATTAAGATAGATGGTGGAGAATAATTAGACGCAACACGCTCGCTTTGACGGGAACTGTTTTGCTCTTGAAATAACATGCTTATATTGGAACACGAGAAGGCAGATTGTCGACGGCCTTCAATCTGTATGAAATATTTCGCTGGCAATCTGGTTTCTTTAATCGCCTAATCATAACGCGAATACGGGCTTTTGAGGGCTGTTAATGGTTTATTAAAAAGTAAAAGCATTTATGTTTATCACTTGACACGAATTTTGCGAAGAGCAATACATTTTTCAGCTGGAGGTTTTATCAAGCAAGGCGGTTTCTTCATACAGATTACTCGCTAATAACATACGAAAAGCTATGTTCCATCACGGTGTGTCAGTTTGCAGGAAACGTAACATTTTTAGCCTCTTCACACACATATACATATCCAAATAGTTCTATTCGAAGCAATTTCACTTGGAGGCTACGTAAAAACAATTAAGCCAGTTTTAGTAAGAAATATAGATTTCATTTTGATACCAGTCTTTAGTAAGAGAACGTTTTGCACGAAAAGCTCTCAGCTGAAGAAGGCAACAAAATATATTAAATTATTAATAAACAGTGCACAACTGTTTTACTCTATTTTTCTATCTGTTTTAACTGATTTTATCAAATGCATGTTTAACCATTTGTTTGAGTTTTACCCATTAATGCATCTTCTGTGTGAAGAGCACTTCCACCGTAATATTTTGTTGAGTTTACGTAAAGTCAGCAATTCCGGTTTTCAGATTTCAGTAACATAGGATACGAAAAACACATACCAAGGAACACCAGAGGGACCTCCTTGTCCGGGGTGCCTCTTATAGACTACTTATAAGCTTGCGTAATTGTTGCCATAATTTCATGCAAACTTTATTCAACAGTTCGTGTCTCATGGGGAATGATAACACATCGAACTACACCAGGGGCTGAAAAGGGGCCATATGGCGGGGTATGGCGCAACGGGTGCTCTGGTGGACGGTATATACCAGCTGGCAAATAGTCCCCGGTGGAGTAAAGATGAGGTGGCCCTAGGGGTGACATGGGGTGATCTCTTGCATTACCCATCTGTTATGGCTTCATGGGCAGCAGGTAAAAACTAAAGATGCTGTTGCACACTAAACAGCAACAAAAAACACAAGATTCTTTGGAAAATATTACAAAGCCAAGAGCAGATTTTTCAATTATAGCAAATGTTTACTGTAACTATTTCAAATTTCAAAGAGCGGTTTTACAAGCTTTCGTCGAGCTATATCTACAATTCCTGATAGTGTACATTTTAACTTTCTATGTGAGCTTTTTAAACTGTCATTTAAAATTAGATGTATTTTTACGAGGTGTGAAAAATATTTTTCAAAAAGCTAATAGTATTGTCACATTACATGTAGTAAGTTCAAAGCCAACCCGTTTCAAATTTATATCTTGCAAATGTTGTAGCCGTTGTAAAAAAAATTGACGTCAACAAATTTTTTGCAGATCAAACGAAGTAGCTGTGCTCCATTTTTCACTCATACACTATACGCACAAACAAAAGGTGTATTCTTTAAAGCTGTTTAAGTCATGTTTATATCTGTATTTTAACGAAATTGCGCGGGTGTAATAGCTGCGTAACAGATAGTCAGAAAATAAAATAAAGTTGATAGTACTTGTTTCCTATAATCGAATGAAAAGGTCCGTTTAATAAAACTCCATATTACGACTGTTATTTTAAAATAAAAAAATCATATAATAAATCGACATACAGGGTTTGCTAATACACGTCTTTCTCGTTCAATCTGTAATGTATAAAAAAGCTGATATGCCAGAAAACTGTCGAATTTTAAAAATCCTATTAAATCAAAGATAAATTATTACGGGACAAATAAAATCTTGAAATTATATGGTATAAACTATATGTTAATTTTTTTCATGGTTTTACGCCTTAAACTAAGGGCTAATTCACGCATATGGCACAATGCCAGTCCAACGATTACCTTCATACGTGGAAACTGGTATCAAACACTAACACGTGTTTGCATAATAACGTGTGATAAGAAACAGTGTGATGGATTCCTTTTATCCAACAGTACTTGAAGCACAAAATGGGGAAAATCTTATGCACTTTCAGACAAATACACTCTGTGTGCGGTGGCTCAAACATAGTTAACGACCTCATCGTAAAGAAAGTGCACAGTGATGGCTCTATCTATACCAGTAACTAAATATATCTTACAACGACAAGGAAATTAATTGTAATCATAATAAATATCAAATGTTTATTTGGAGAGTATAATATATAATATATATATATATACAGTATATACAGTACACATATCTATAGACACGAAAAATGTGAATTTGTACAATAATGTTTCATAGTCAAATCTTAACCCGGGAGGTAAAGCCTTGGTGATGACGGATACCCAGGCGCATAATACCCAAATGTGGAGAATAAAGCTGGCGATAATACAGGAGAACTGCTCATCATCGATGCCTGGAGACCAAACGGAAGTCCGATGGGTCCACCTAAAAGTGGTCGAGCGGCCATTTTGATTTTTTCTAATTCGGCTTCTTGAAGTCTTTTTGCTTTTGCACGTCTGTTTTGAAACCAGATTTTGACTTGTGTCTCTGTGAGGTTTAGGGATGAGGAAAATTCAGCCCGCTCGGCTATGGATAAATATTGCTTTACACGAAACTTTCTCTCTAACGCCAGAAGTTGTTGTGTTGTGAATGGCGTTCTTGGTTTCCGGTTAGACTTATGTTTTCTTAACGCCATCGTCTTCTGTGGACTCATGGGGAATTTCTGTGGTGGAGAATGTTCTGTAATAAAAAAAATGACGCAATTATCAGTTAGCATTTCAATCAGTCTGAAGTAGGTATGCATGTGTATACATATTTTTTTTGCCTGCGCATGCCTTTATAAGCTATCCAAAACGGACCAAGAAACGACAAATGGCAAAACTTTGTCTTTGCGATCTCATGTAGAACATAGGATAATTTATTGTTGTTACCTAAATTGAAGCCTCTGTGCCACTGAGATATGCCGAGATAGTTCGACATACATTACTATTTCTTAACATATAATATACGGTACTAACTATTGAAAAAGCACCGTTCTAATAATCAGGGACAATGGAAAATGGAAATTGGTAAAACAGGAGCAGTATTTTATCTACAAGTGGGAGTGAGGTAAAACGTTTTGGTACACGTGAGCGTGAGGTAAAACTTTTCGGTACAAGTGAGCGCGAGGCATTTTTATATATACATAATTAGGAGTAGGCTAAAACAAACGTCTAATTTTCGGCCATGACCCCTAACAATGCCATGGTATGTGCAATATTGAACTATGAATACCTTCAATCTTAATTAACAATTTATCAGAATATTGTGAACATATATGCATTAAATAATAGCTGGGGAACAGAGCTGACATTTATCTTGAGAGAATTACTGTTTTTGTTTGTAAATATTGATTCGTTTATTTTTAAATTTAGATTGAAGGTTTTCATTGTCCAGTATTGTACAGCTGACATTAATTGTTAGGGTTTTGGAAAGATTTAAGACCGTGTATTTAGCTCACTACCACTTGTATGTAACATACTTATCTGACCAGTTTTGTTTTTGCCATTTTACATGATGATGAAAACAAAGTTTCTCGAAAACTTGTATAACTAACATGTGTCGCACCAGTTATAGTCGGTTTCGCTTAACCGCTCCATGCCAGCACATATTCCCAAATACAGATTTTTTTACATACCAATTAACGCAAAGGAATAAGGATACAGAAATAATAAGATACACGTCTTTTTTTGTTAAGAACAGGTTTTGGTAAGTTGTTGAAAGAGTATACTTGGGCACATTGTCAACAATTTTGACAATTGTTGCTTTAGACTGAATTTAATCCATGTGTTTGGACTTTAACTTTTTATTTATTTTACAGATTCAAATAAATCTTTTTATATATTGCGAAAAATGAATGAATGAATGTACACATCAGCCAGAGTTTACTGGATTAAAAAGACGCACGCATCTAAATCTAAAATGAATCGGACTGTATATACTGGCTGAATTTTTTTGTTTAATCACAAAAAAGTTTATCTTTAAGATTGATAGAAAATATAAATGATGTAAAACAAAAGTAAATCTTCACATTTTCGTTAACGGTCGATTAAAGGTATTTTGATTATCTTGAGAAAAAGTTAAAGTATTTTTAAAATAAGTAAACTTGACTAAACTTAAGTAAAACATCGACTTCTAATTTTAGAAATAATTTTTTTTTAAATAATTTTGTTTTCTGGAGCACATTTACTTGTGGAATGTCATAACCATTAATTACATTAACCAATACACATAAATGAAAATGCAGATATTTATGTTGTAAACTAGACTTGTTTTTTAAGAACCTTATTTTGGGAAACATATTTACCCAGCGGACAATTATTCAAAATAGTTCAAGATTATAGATTTTTACAAATGCTGTTCAAGTGATTAAAACTGACTAAATGTTCGTCGTCAAAGACTTTATTCAGTAGCATTCTTACAATATTTCCTCAAACCAAAATTGACTTATTCCATAAAGAAAAATAATAAAACTTCCAAACATTACATAAATAGTTGTTTGCCTTGGTATCGGTTGGTTTGTAATAATAATTGTAATTTAGTCGTTTGAACAGTTTGTCTACCAGCTTATTACAAAATAAGATTAAGTTCATTAAATGAGTGAAATATGGAAATATCTGGCATCTTAGTTAAGAGAATTAATTTTAATAATCTCTAAGGAATAATTACGTTTTGAAATTGTGTGTGTGCAAATTAGGTCTATGGCATTCATTTTTCATACAAATTAAAATAGGATTTTCATCACAATTGTTTTTCTTACATCTAATAAACAAACACCACTACAATATACTGACATTTATAACAAATAAGAAATGTTTTTTGTTTTTCTATGAACAGAAAAATACTAAATATGAAAGTATCATGTAAAGCTACATTGCTTGATATTCAACATATGATATGGTCTAAGCCAGAGAATTGCAACCCTAAAACAGGCCACATAGAATTTTATTTCACTTTTTAAAAATGTGTCTACGAAAGCCTAACGTCAAAGTTTATAGAATGTTTTAACTTCAAAATATCCCATTAACTAAAAAATCATTAAACAGAAATAAAACGAAAAAAAAGTCTTCAATCTTTTTATGGCTTTCTTATCGTCAACACATTGTAATTGCTTTTTCGCATTCCCATCAAATAGTCGAAACAAAACACATAATTAATACGTTCAACAAAATTGAGTACTTACGTGACATTGTTGGTATAGAATTGGGCATAAACCAGGGCGGATACCCCGTGGGGGAGATGTTAGGGTAGGGCCACCCAGGTACACGGTTTACGTTACTCAGGACTGGAGAGTTCGAGCACACCGGGGAAGTATCGGTTTCAGTTCTCGATGTTGAAAGTCGAGTATCAGCGTTTGTGGCCTTTGAGCTACATGGTGAATTTAAAATACTGTCAATACTAAAAGGTCTTGATGTGGGTTTGGACGATTTTGGAGAGTCTTCTGAACTCTTTTTAACTTCATTTTCACTCCTGATACTGCTATAACTACTATTGTCTTCTTCGTAATCAATATCACTACTTGAATCAAAACTCTCTTCCATTTTAGGCGCAATTTCCCGAATTCTTGAAGGGGAAATAAGGTTATTGTTTTCGTGAAATTTCTCCATTTTATCGGCCTCCATTGCTATAACATTTGTGATATGAAACAGACGAACACTTTTCCTTGAAATTGTCACTTAGTCCCTGTTCACATACAAGGTGGTCCTGTTCCGTCAAATTGATTTCCAAATGTGGAACTGCCGCTTGTCGCTGTAAGGTGGTGTCAAGACTTCTTGAACTGTTAAATATGAACGTGTGCGAAGATTAAGCCATTCAGCACAAATCTAGCAACTCCCTTCAAATTTGTCCCGTCTCCATCTGTCTGCCTCCTCGAATGCTATGCAATGCTATTTAACAGACGACATTCGGCTAAGAGGACCTCTACACGTGAGCGCGTGCGAAACGGAAGTGACGTTCCTGGCCGCTCACTGGATAATCGACCTTTCATGCTTGACTTAAAACCCCTGCTGGATACTTTCTCATTAAAATCTGTGAATTTCCTGAATACCACCCCTGGTGTTTCCTCTGAGCAGAAATTCATACTTAATCAACATCGGATTATTGCTTGTAAAGTAATACTTCTTAAATAGGATATAAAAACCAGACAACTGTAATTGCAGAAATTTAAAGTTTTGCATGATATTAAGAAAACAAAGCAAAAAACCCATTAACATAAACATTGACGAGCAGAAAAAAAGATATAGTTATTTAATGTCAACGATACAAAAAAGCGATAGAAAAAATAAAATCAGTTGGAAAGGAACTTTTGTGAAGACTGTCGAAGAACTTAGTTTTTATTTTATCCCTTTATGATCCCACCGTTCAGTAGTTTAAACTGACTGTATTAAGACTAATAATTGCCAATGAATTTAGAATTTCTAAGAGAGATATTGTGATATTAATTATTTAAGTTGCTAACGTTACATACACAGGCAGTTTATACAGATTCTGTTCTTTTTATTTTCAAATTAAGTTAATTAACTTTTCATTTCATTTTTCATTTCAATTTTTTTGCCGAGAAACAGCTTTTTAAAGTTATGCACAAGCAACGAGACAACAATTGGATACTGAGCATAAACTGATTGGTGACAACAACAAATCACAGATGTCCAGTAGCCAGACAAACCAATCAGAAAAGAATTAGTATTGGGGGAAGCCGATTAAAACGCTAAGCAACTTGAGCGGCTCCTGAAAACACTCGAAAGACCGCTTGAAGGCAAGTGTGTGAAATGCTGTATGGGAATGTCCGTCTGTTGAATCAGAGCGATTTCTTTTCATAACTTCCACTCGACTTGTGGTCAAAACATTGTCCAGGGGTTTAAAGTCAAGTGAACACATAATCTCTCTGTAATGGGTAGACGATGGGTGGTTGGCGCCCTCGGGGCGGGGGCCTTTGGCGTCTGTCCATAGACTGCCCTTTTCGCGCCTTGTTCCCAAATGGTCAGTGAAGCGCATACGCAAAAAAATATCAGTTCCCTAACCGTCTTCACGTTTAAGTCGAAAAATTCAAATCGCGCTGTCGGAAGACAAATATTGTAGTATCAGCAGATAAAATCCGTTCAATATAGTTACTTAATATACTGTGTCTTTAATAATATACCATGCACCAGATGGATGAGGTTTTTTTTTCTTCTTCAAATTTAGCACTTTTTTGTCTTCTTCGTACAGCCTGACAGATATTAAACAAATCTCCACCGGTCACACCATTGAGAAAGACAAAAGTTCGACAATCTTGCTTCCAGTCAGTCTATTAGACATTGGTGAAATACAGGGAATTTAAAACAATCGAACAATAAGTGATTCTAAAATGGAATTGGTAATATACAATCACAGACATGTGTTTGACACAAATGTACAGATTGATTTTATGAACGACATTTGTAATAGTTAAACCTTTATTTTTAAAATCAATGAACAATAACTCCTGATATTCACAGTACAATTGATCAGCTGGAACACTGGTTACATTTTAACCTCCACGCCCCTTTTCTATTATATTTATTTGAAGTAGCCTTTGTACATTGTATATTTTAAGATTACATTTCACTTCCAAACAAGCTCCCTCTACTGATATATGTAAGACAACCCTCAGGATTTAGGGTGTCAAGAAAACATTATCAGATTAATTGGACTAAGAGTAAAATAACTCTTGAGATTTGGAGCGGCAAAGATCACAAGGTATTTGATCAATTACTTTCGTCCCCGAGGGCTATACTAGAAACATTCAGCAGTTTATCTTTAGTCTCAGAGTTAAGGTGTTAGAACCACTGTGTCCAATAATTCCTGACTACTTCAATTCATCAAACTTGAACAAATGAGCATCGATGGGCGTCATTTGCGCTAACATGTGAAAGTGCCTCACTTCAGCAAAGGACCCTGACAAACAGAGGGCGTGTATCTGTATACTTTTATCAAATGTAGATGTAAAAACGGGATGACATAATAATACGAGCGGTAGGCGGGATTACGCTAAATGAAACACTTCTGTCTGTTTTGAAAACTAATTATCCGACACGTTTTTTGTTGAACGTACCAGGTAAGTACCACCCATTGTTCACAAAGGGATAAGAACGCTGGACATTACTAGTATAGACCAACACGCCACATTTATCTGAAAACACTAAGAACTAACAAAAAAAAAAAAAAAACCAGTAAAACCAAAGTCATGTTACTATTCCGATAATTCATGCAAAAGTTAATTTGAGTTAGATATTTCTGTTCCCTTAAAAAGGCCACAAAATTAGTAATTATAAACCCGAACGCGCATACATCATGAGTGCTCAAATTGAATGAAACAATATGGCGTGTTCCATATAATGGAAAGTGTATAAAGGCGTCATTTGTAACCGTCCTCAACAAATAAACAAAAGAATTTAAAAAAAGAAGATAAAAGTACATTTATCCTACTATTGAACCAAAAGCAGTGACATGTGTGCTGTGCCGGATTTCGTTGTAATAAAACATTTCTGTTTTTTTGGGGAGCTGATTTTCCAACAGACAATACACGTTATACATACATACATGTTAAGCAACAGCAAGCAATTGTTCATGATATGAAAACACCTGAAAATACACTTTTTGTTTCCTCTCACATGTTAATGACCGCACAGGGGTAGAAAAGAAATACTTAGTACACAGATAGCTAAAACACAAGCCAGAATACAAGCATTGTTACGTTATGAGGATTTTCATATTGTAACGTCTGAAACAGAAAACTTGAATACGTGAAAATTACTCTATCATAATAATTTATGACACATTAGTTACATATTTGTCTATATGGAAAATGCATATGATTTGATTAACAAGATTTGAATATATTGCAAAAAACATTTTTCAGTGGATAAATCTTGAAGACACACGATAGAAAATCTTCCGGCATGGCAACTTGATTTGTATGTAAAAACTTGTTTGAATTTATATAATGCGTTTTTTATTTCAATTAAAAAGATTGATAGAAGAAAAGATCCACTTTAGTAAGAATACACATTTCAATCAAAAAGAGTCACAGGAGAAAAGATCCACTTCAGTAAGAATACACAAACATTCTAGTCTTAATTACGATAAGATTCTCAACATAAAAGATAAAACCGTTGAGGCTTATAGTTAAAGGGATATTTTCCTAAGCTAATACGCATGCCCAGATATAATCTTTAACGTCTAAATGTGACAAGTTGTCATTAAATTAAATGAGAATTCAATATACCGAGGATTATCAGTGGCTAAGGGTTTTTTCGTTTGTATTTTCGCCGATTGTGTAAACAACTTGATCCAAGAAAGCGAGAAATTTCTGAAGGCTTCGTCGATTTGGAGAAGGGATCTCTTTGCCGATTTTTAATGGGCACATTAATTGTCCGTTGACAGAGTGGAGATAACACGGTAGGTTTAAATATGACTGACCCTAAAGATGTGGTGAATAAGGCTGCCAAGCTAACCAAAACTACTCATAATTCCCTTGTGTCTAGATAGCGGCCATTGCTTAGCTCAGAGGAGCCTCTTATCAGACAATCTGATTGGTTGAGCGGGGCTTGGTGGGAATTAATTCACTGGCCTCGACTGGAAAGGGTTCTGACCGGAAATGAGGGACATCGTATCGGAAAATTATTTCAGATATGGCGAGAAAAATTATTTACCTTAAAACCTTTTGATGGGAAATTGAAACGTTTATCTGTCTTGTTACCATTTTTCTTAGAGGCCTGCATTCATATTGCGAAATTAAATTGCTGATTCCAAAAGTCTTCTCGCAAATGAAACTCCACGCTTGAATGTTCACTTATGAATAGAGTGATCAAAGATTCTCGTGCTGACTTTAATGATGGGAAATTGATTGATTATGACTCTGATAGGTTAGGCCTCATCAAATTCAACCTAACGAGGGGATTACAGCCCAGCTATGGACCGATTTCTCGTGTTAATCCTGCGTTGATACTATGAACAGTGGGACGAGAAACATTTTTTGTCATAGTACAAAATAGGATAATATATATGGGCGACACATAAGATTATAAAATATTTTATTAGTCTTCATATTCTATTTATAAAATCGTTTGCTTGATTGTTTGTGGCAGCTTTAAAATTTAAGACTGTTCTTATAGTAAATGTTTGAAGTAAAAGGACAATATGAACGAGAATTTTACAACTTTCACATGGGAAAAATGAAA
>JAVFBZ010176735.1:0-15640 GCA_032466195.1 Katharina tunicata | reverse complement strand
GCCGCTGTCTATTGAAATAGTAGGCCTACATCGCCGTCGTATAAGTGAAATACCCTTGATCACGACGTCAATCAATCTACATAAGAAATGTAGAATGTCGCTTGGAATAGGGCTAATGGACTGGTTATAGGTTGAATACATGGCAAGGTTAGCGAATATAGATACCCTGCAATACTTTCTTATTCCTATATTTAATCTGAGCAATCGGATGCCATGTTTCGGAGAGATTGTACTGCTAGAGTCGGCCCCATTTTGTTATGCGTGTTTTCACCAGCTCTTAGTACCATTCATAAATAAATTTATGATACAATTTAAAAACTGAATTGTTACAATATTTTGACACACATAGGATTATAAGATATTAAACTATATAAAGCAACACTCTTAATGCTTATGCTGTTTTCATATGGTATAAGGTGGAGAAAGATAAACTCCACTGAGAAAAGAACTCCAGTCTTTCGGTTGACAGAGCCAACACTCTATAGTACTTAGTCTATATAGTCTATAGTACTTCTTTGCAATTAAACTTATCGATCTAGACAGATAAATAGTAATAAAAACCAAGACATAAGACATAAAATATTTAGTTTGGAAGACATAACTATATTTGCAACAAAAGTCAGACAAAACTAACATTTCTTGTGATATGTCCAAATGGTATCTATTTGGGTACTTCAAATATATAAAGTCTTAAATCATAGCTTCAATAGTCGGATTTACTCACACAATTCATCATTATCTATGCTGCTTTAACTAACAAATGGCTTAGAGTTCTGAGATTTAGTTTAAAGCAGTTTAGGACATATATACGCCACGCAATTCAGTCACACATTTTTTAATTAAATTTACAATATTTACAGTTATTTACAAAATATTAGCACTGGAACAGGACAAGATATTTGGCTATACCCGTTAAAACTCCTAAGGAAGACGACAGACCTACGTACAGGTAACTGTATAAGTATATTCAGTTATCCGTCTTAAAGTAATCATCGTTATACAAACTGTTCCGGAAGTCAGTGTCTGTAAGTTTCTGAGATAAATTAATTATAAAATTGTTCACTTTGGCAACAGTCAATGTAAAATAGTCTTTAGTTCATCAGTGTATCAAATGTGAGTGAGGCGAGCCTCCCCCGAACGACGGATAATAGGCCGCGTAAGGAGGGAGAAGGCCCTGAGTGAGGTAGGTCGGTCGACCGTGGAACAAAGCCGCTGCCGCTGGGAAGGTTATGCCGAGTGCCGGGGGTAACATGGGTTTGGACGCCATCCGTAGTTTTTCTAGCTCGGCCTCTTGTAGCCTTTTCGCTTTTGCCCGGCGATTTTGAAACCAAATTTTAACTTGTGTTTCGGTCAAGTTGAGAGATGCAGAAAATTCAGCCCGTTCAGCAATAGATAAATACTGTTTTTCTCGGAATTTTTTCTCCAATGACAAAAGCTGTGATGTTGTAAACGGAGTCCTGGGTTTTCGGTTTGTTTTGTGTTTTCTTAATGTCATTTTCTGTTGGTTAATTCGAGGAGGTGATGTTGGGCCTAAGAAACAGACAGAAGAAGGAAAACTTATTAATTTATTTGATGGTTATTAAAATCGTTAATATTACAAGAAGACAACATTACACACTACAAAAGGCTAAATGATTGAAAGGACAAGAAGTTATTCAGCAAAATCCCCCAATAGGATTTATACTGTGCCGTGAATTACATATTAAATCCAGCAAAATATTCCAACGAAGTTTACATTCAAAGAAAGGCTGTTATTGACATCAACAAATACAGTAAACTAAGCTTTCTTTAGCAAATTATTTGTTAAGTAGTACTTAATTTAAAATGTTTTGTTCTTAAGATTATCTTTTCCCCTGTGTATACACAATACTAAAATATGTTTATGAACTAAATATGAATTGCTATGTATATCTCAATATAAAATCACCAATTCCATAATTGTGCTTAACGTCTAAAATATATATCTGTAATTAATTTGTTTGGTCTGGTTTACCCCTTTATCTCAATGGACAAGGTCATACAAATGTTGCACCGTTCTTTAGTTAAATGTACCTGAAAGTGTGTTTGATCGAACTAATGTTATCCACGTCAATTTGTGTATATTTTTAAAACTTTACAACATTTTCACCATAAAATTCCCCTGTTTCACCCATCAAAACAAACAACTTTTAAAAGTACCGTACTCCTACTTAAGTAGGCCTACTTTGACGCTTTAGAAACGTTCGGTAGTTTTCAATGAACAGACTAAAATAAATTGAAATACTTACGACTAAGAGATGAGATCTGTGATGTGGAGTTATAAGGATGAAAGCTTCCCGCACCGCCAGGAAGAGCCCACCGGGGGCTGGTGTGATGGGGAACAGGCCGGAGGGGAGACGGGTGACCATCCGGGGAAGACCGTACTGTCTTCAAGCACTCTGGACGCCGTAAAATATCCACAACAGAAAAGGGACTTTCCATGTGATTCATTGTGAGTCCTTGCTTTGAATTAGGCCTAGGCGATGAAGAGTCATTGTTTTTAGATATAATGGATTCTACACTGAAGGAAATATGTGACCGTTGTGATGTTGATGATTTGTGTTGTGTGGTAATCTCTGGAGAGCTGGCTTCACGTTCATCACTACTGTCTCGGTCACCTCTTAAAATGTCCACTTCACTCCTGTTCTCTCTCGCCACTCTCAGGGAGTCTTGTTTGCGGAGGTCCCGGGCTGTATCGGGACTGTCCAGCCTCTGGCAGTGATAATCTAACGGGGAGTCTTCCATCGCTCTCCCCTGCTCAACCATCCTTAAAATTCTACTTACAACTTATGTTGAGACAGTAGTTGTCCTAGTCCTGGAGAGGTTTACTTTTGTAGGTTACTTGGAGATCGCTAAAGCTGATCAGATGTATAGACCTGGCTATGATATAAAAAAAACTCCCAAACTCACTAGCTAAATTGGTATTGTACAAGTAAGAAAGTGTTTACAAAATCGAGCTCATCCGCGTGTGTAGCTCAGAAATGTTCATTTCACAACTGACCTTTAACAATGATCTGTCGCTTTTGACGTTCCCGTGCCGCGCGAGTTTCTCCTGATTGGCTAGTTGCAATTTACAAGCCCCGCCTACCGGATCGCTGACATATCTCATTCAGCGCTAGTACCCGGCTGTTTAACGCGGATATCATTCACTGGTCGACCAACCGAGTAAATACCAGTGGTTAAACGTATCCGACAGCCTTACAAATCTTTTGCCAGACTTTTATAAAGAACCACTATTATAGACCTTCAAAGTGTGTATTGTGGCGAAATATAAAATAAAACTTTTGATATTATGAGTTTGTGATGGCCGTCCCCTGTCTACTGTGAACAAATACTGAGAGTCAATGATGATCTAGCATAAAATCTCTCGTTAGGCTTCAGCGCTCTGCCTCAATGCGACCCCAGCGGGGCGCGAGCTCTCTGATTGTGCCACACTGCCGTGCAAAATTTGTCGCAATTCCAATAAATCAAAATCTGTCAAAACAGAAAAATACAAGAAGTACTTTACAGTAGATATAGGCGCCAGCGATGGTCTTTTAACGAAGCAGAACAGTAGGTTAGTTTGATCTTTCCTCTTGGCTGATACGCCTCTTTTGGTGAGAGAAACGCGAGATATTCGTAACCGCCAATTTATGCCCGAGCGCGGTTGATTTTAATTTCAGATATCTTAGAATCGACGCAAATGACTTTCCAATGGTTGTATAGTGCGGACAATAGGAAAGGCCAACGTCGTTTTAACCTTTTTTTACAAGAGTCCCTAGGTAGTAATTTAGGGTTAATTCGGGAGCCCGTACAACATTTGTTTGTTGCCTCTCAAACTAACCATAAATCTCTATACAAAACGCTATACAATGAAGAAAGATCAATCATGTTATAGCAACCCTTTGAATGCGATATTTACACTATATCAATTTACCGAGCGTGTGAAAAATGTCTTCAATAGTAACAAACTTATCTGAGAAAGACACTTTCTTTTATTTTAAATCATTATCAGAATATATAGTTCCTGCAATTTTGTCTTGTTTATATATTTACTTCTTACAATATCAAATATATTTTTTAATTCAGTAATACTTACTTTTTATTTCAGAAAAAACTTATAGCAATGAATAAAAGCTTTGAAATTATTTTATATACCTATTATGTTATGTAATTGAAATGGTTATAACAACAAATTGATACTGTTAAATATGTTCAATACCTTCGTTTCAACTCATTATTGTTATATATACATGTAAGTTTTTAAAACGGATTTAACAATTACCCAAGACTACCATGTAAAGGGTCAACATGACCTACCATGACCAGGAATTAGGTTGTGTTATCTAGTAAGTAACTTATGTAACATATACGTACATGGTATCTAATTCCCCTGCTATCAACGGTCAACTTAAATGCTAATTTTATTGTACTAAACTCCTAGACCAGCTTAGTCAATGGGTGTTATCTTTAATACCTTGATAAACTGTGATTCTGAGCGGCTATTTAAGCTGGGATGGAAATAAAGTCCTCGTGTTACGTTGTTTCTTGTGTCTCTCCAATTAGTTTTAAAGCTATATACTTCAATTATTAGTGTGATGATTTATATATTATATTTTATATATGCGTATAAATTTACACATTAATGCACATTTTTAAAAAATTACTATTTTAAAAAATACAGAGTATACACATAATAGAACGAAGTATGGGGATACAGACTTTTTGCAGTAGAATTAAGAATTTGAAATTAATATAATACTTTTCCAGAATTCACTATTAGTTTTCTATAAGCCAACGTTAATAAACCATGGATCTATCGCACTGGAGTCCGTCGAAAATCTGTGCAATACTTGTACTCCAGCTTACCACAATGGCAATAAACTGAAGAAACGAGTCAAAAACTGTTTCTTCAAGAGATCAAATCGATATTCTGCAGCAGATTAACGCTTAGAAATAACCCGATAAAAATGTAGATATTTTTATTTCAACAAATATACAATGTAATTTTGATTATATTCCAGCAGACCAATTGTTTACATGGCTTACATCATACTAAAACAGTTCTTTATCTTTTTCCCCAGGTTGAGAAGAATGCCAGCACTAATGTTATGACAGGCCTTCTTTGTTGTTGTCGTAGTACTGTTTCCTCGAAAATGAGCGCTGTAGTATGAATCATCTAAATTTTACGACCAACTGTTTAAATTTAAACAGAGCAAAAACATGAACGTCAGAAAAAAACATAAAATCGTGAAGCATGCAGCGTCACCTATAATCAGCTATAAACGTACTCGGAAATTGCAGACAGGACCATATTTTTTAGTTGAACAACAAAATGGCTATCTTCGAGGCAATGACTCGATGGTGGGGGATTCATTTGATTCTCTATATGCTTACACTGGTCTATTTCATAGTATTACCAACCATTCATTTCAATTAGACCCTACTATAAAACGTTTAATGCTCTCTTGCTTTTTTTTTTTTTAAATATAAGGCAACAAAAAAATGGTCCTAACTATCTGCTGAAGTATGTTCTTCTAATTGACGCTAATTTAAACCAGTCACAGATTAGTTGTCGCGAGTATTAAAGGTCTGCACCTCAGGGTGAACACAAAAAAGTAACTTGGAACAAAGAGCGGAAAGTCCGTTATATTTCTTACATGAACTGAAAATGTTATTGCCCCAAGACATAACTACATCATGTATAGCAGCAGTGTCGGTAGCTTAAAAAAAGCATGAAAGGGTCGAGTTTCATTCATGATTGCCCCAGCGGCTAAGAGACTTTCAAAAAGGTTGGTGACATGACTATAAGAGTGTAGATAATGAATTACTTATTCACTGTACATATACTATACAGTATATAGCACAGATTGAACATTACCGTAAACGAGTATTTGTATAGTACAATTGGTGATCACCAGAGCATGCCCTGTCCCTCACTACCATGCAACGAGGATGAAAATCCCCTCAGATAAAAACGTTACCACCATTAAATGTATATACACTTTCATCATCAGAACAGAAAATCAAGAGCCAGCTAATCTAGTTACATCAAATTCTAAAAAAATCATAATTTTTTGTTATTATTACCAATTAAATTTTATAGCCAAAAGAAAGCTGAAAATAAAATGAAAATTCTATGTGTTTTTCCTACAAATTGACAAGTTTCTAGCTTTCAAAAAGTATCCATCAAAGCAGTACGATTTTTCGTGTCAAATAAACTGAACGGGATTAAGAGTGTTCAAAGAAGCTCCGTGAAGTGTACAGTGATAAATGTACTCTTAAAGATTAACGAGAAAATTTCTACAATGATTAATAGGGTTTATCGCAAAGGTTAAGTTCGCTGTAAGCTTATACCTTGTCCTCTTCTTTTGATCAAACTATAAGATTTATTAACATTTCTGTGCCCAAAATAATCCAGACTTCTAATATATTTTATGGCCTAATCGCTTGTAAAAGAACATAAAATGCAGAATTACTTGAATTTTGTTCATGCAATTAAACTCATATTAACTTATTAAGACTTTTAAATCTAAATACTTTTGCATATAAGAAAGAGAGAAAAAATATTTTGGCTAATTATATGGGCATTGAAGAAAATAAAACGATTATTTCGTACTTTCTAGGAAACAATGAATATAATACATGAATATAAATTTAGGGATATGTCTGTTGTTAACTATCCTAAAATAGCTTCAAAGATTTTAATTGTTATTTTCAGAGATTAAATGGCATGAATAGTACTATTTTGGTTCAGTATATAGTATTTTATAAATAGACTATAAATATAGTACAAACTCATTTAAAGTCTTTTGTAGAAATCACGATAATAAACTATGTAGTTATTTTTGGATGATCAGCAAGTAAACTATCCCCATCATATTGATAAAGAACTACAGTGGATCACTTTCTGAAGACGCCTTGTGGCGATCCGGAATATTATAAAACCCTGGGATGTAATACTTATACGATCGTTTCGAATTTTAATTTGTCCGGAATCAATGAATTTTTCTTCTTCTTTTCTGCATAAATCGAATAATAAAAAAAAAATGAATGTATAGTCAGGGAGATTTTTCAACATGTTTTTGATTGTATCGGAATAAGCCGAGGGTTTTCTGTAACAGTGTTTTTTTTTAACCTATCAGCTTTTCTTTAAACTTTCCGAGATAAGGCCGAGATACACTGACGCAAACACTTTTTAATATTCCAGTGTGCACATTGATATTTGAATTGGCCAATCCATCCTCTTTATAAACACCGAAGCCTTAATTTCTGAACTGGTGTTTTTACTATCTATTTCCATTTGGTAAGTTGGTCTTTAATAATAGTATACTTAAACACAAAATATTACGACATTTGCAGTCAACGTTTAGAGAGGCCGACACGGTAAGGTGCAGAGTCGTTGTGCGTCTCAAATCCGATGTCCACTAATGGTTAATTAATCATAAAATATCACTCTATTATTGCATTGTAAAATATCAAGTGTACTGCACAAACAGATGGGTGCCATATTGAATTTGTTTCGAGTGACTGCCTAAAAATTAAAATCGGATTTTAAAGTCATTAGCGTGGTCAATTTATCATGGGAAGATTGAATTGACTGAAGATCAGTTAAGTTAATAGGCATGTGGATAGTTTGAATCGACTGTTTCACCATCAAGAAAATACATTTGAAACACGACTTGGCATTTTTGTACAAAAAGCCTCGTCATTTCAAAACGAGGCTAAAACTTAGAAAGAATAAATTATTAAACTCTTTGACCAATCCGATGGTTTGAAAATCATATGCGGTTTTACACTTTGGGGTGTGAGTTTTTTTCTACAGAATCCAGTGAAAGCGTATTAAAGTTAACCTTATGGAATTGTATGGCCATTTTGAGTATAATGCTGAACGAGTTAAGACTGTTTAATGAAGCGTTGTGAAATAAGTTTTCGTAACGGCAATAGTCGAGAGGATTTTGACCGCATTATTGTTTGGCACTTTCCAAAGGCCAACGTTTAACACTAAGGTCAATTGCCTTCGGACAGTGGCCTATTGTTCGTGGTGATACGTTGAATGGCGACAGTCTGAACTAAACTGCCGTGTGTATACTTAAAGTGTCAGAGTTTTCCCTGGCCGTTTCTAGAGTTCAAACTGCCACAGAAAATAGTTGATGTACTTCTTTGTGATCACCTTCCGGTTAATGTTCTAAAACCAGGCGGATCTTTGTAAAACTCCACGAAAACATCTGCAGCATTGGCCAAAAAATAGTCGTTTGACATATATGTATATTCTCAAACAAAACTTTCACAGCGTTCTGTAAATAAACGTTCAATCGATATCCTATTTACTTAAAATTATGATATATTAGTTATGGATTTATGAAACAAAATGCATAAAATATACATTTTTTAAGTATGTACAGTGAAATTAAATTATATTCTACAATAGCTTGATGATATATACATTTTTTCTACGGTTGTAAAGCTTTAGGGTTCGGAAAGTAGAGTTTTAAGTGTATAATTTTGAAATATATCACTTTTAATTAAACACATGCATATTAACTTTAGGACGAATTAGATGATGAGCCAATTGTGTGAATTCAGAGCTATCGGCAAATACGCCTTCTGGATTTCAATAACGAGCACAACACTCTTTTGAATTGAAGTACAGAGTAGCCTACAGTATCTCCCGACAAGGGGTGTCTATGAAAAGCCATTGATGTAAAGCGTATATATTCTTGGTATTCAAAATTGGCAAATTGGGAAATTTTTCGGTGGCTGAGGAGATCGCAGGGTGTTTTTTTTAACCAGGGTTTTTAAAACAGTTTTCCACCATATACCGGCAACGCAAAGTCGTCATGTAAGTGAAATACAATTGAGTACGACGTTAAACACCAATAAAAAAAAAATAATAATTTACCATGGAGGAGCGACATGGCTTTATATTTCGAGTTGTTATGTGTTTTATGCATGCATGTATTATTGTTTTTGTCTGATCTGATTTTTATTTTTCGCATAAAAGTGTATCTCACTTACAAGACGTTTTACATTGCCGGTGATTGGTGGAAAATGGAAAGAAACCTCGCATGTGTAGTACACTAAACTTAGCCACGACATCATTGTTAAATATATCTTAGACGCCACAAATCCAAACACCAATAAATAACCTGTTAGGCAAAATATTATCTAAACATTAACTTTGTCAAAATCAATCATTCTTCATATCGCTTTTCATGGCATAATGACTTGGCTAAGTGGGCAAATTTAAGACATTTACTTCATTCGTTCCCATATTCAAAGCTATCAAATGTTTGGAATATAGGGAAAGCAATTGGCCATCATAAATGACATGATTACTACAGCCTTGACACCATGTCATTACCAAGCCGTGATAGATTATCAGCCACTGGTCCGTATTCTATTAAATTCAATCTCTTATTAATTTGACATTATGAGATGCTAAAAACTCATTTCTAAAGCACGTTTCTGAAGTCGATCCAAGAATTGTCAAAATAAAGAGGACATCTCACGCGAGGTCAGAGCTCCTGTATTCATAATTTATATAGGAACTTCTTGAATACACCTATAGAGCTACTAGTCGCTTAAATAACCGACACATGCAGTCAATTATATATTCGGACGGGGTAAGGGAAGAGCTATACAGATTCTGCAAATTAGGCGGAAATTCGACACTATATTTGCTCAGGGTCCTTTTAAATACAGACGAAAAGCTCTTGTATCAAGTTCAAGTAGAATAAGCAATAAGCATAGCGACAACAAAACAATAAGAATCGATATTGACAATCGGTAATAAGAAAATAAACTCAGATTACAATTGCATGAAACGCAGACTTAAAAATTCGTAACAAAAGATGGATTTTCAACTTCTGGGTATATTGGTAAGCAATCTCAGTCGTCATGTTTTTATTATGTACCAAGCTTCTAAATGCCGCTTATAAACAAGTTAAAAATTCTTGACTGTATGCAAACTTTAATCTCAGTATGCAGGTGGATAGTACATGTTTTTTAACTCCTATGATGGCGCGCCAGCCCAATTGTTGCAAAAAACTACCTTAACTATATATCGGCTTTAATAAGTCAATGTCTCTGTGCCAGTGTGATTACTCTTTATAAAAAAATATATACACTATATGTGCATGGCAACACACAAGAAAACACGGGACATTTATAGAACTGAAGACAGGGCATACACCACATTAAATCGGCTTCCTGGTGCCCCTTATAACTCAAAGAGCACCAGGACAACGAAAGCTCCCGCCCAGTCACCCGCTACATGTTTTTGGGCCTTGGATACAAAACAATTAAGTTGTATAGATTATTGTATTTTCGTTTTCCAGTATAATTTAACGTGTGAAATTAATCATTATTGATTCAAAGTTAAACGGATTTCATTCATTTATATATATTGCTTAATTTGTTTGGTTTTTTTTTTTGTGCAATGTTTTTGTATGATATTTGATGTTTGTTTTTTTTTCTTGGATTTTTTCAAACATTTATCATCAACAAATTGCCACCGCTGATACTTCCCATCCCAAGTATCCCCGTTCCTGGTTTATAATAGGCCCACCTTTTAATTATTGGTGTTTTATGATAGCTGATACTATCGGCAAGAAAGACGTCGTTGAAAATTGAGTTGTATCTTTCCTAGAGATAACCCTAACCTATTAGACATCAATAACTAGGCTGATTACCTTTAGACTTCCGCCAGCAAATTGATTTTCTCTCTAGCTTATCGCTCTCCGAGCCTTAAGCACTTCCTCCATCTCCTGAATCGCGGAGACTTCGTGAAGGACGCCGGGCAATAATGCGAAATTTATTCCCTAACTCGAGATCAAATCGGAAGACCAACTGGTCACAGTCTGAACGAGTACCTATAGCAATATAATAGCCAGAATCTAGCATATATATTTGTATATAGATCTATCAATTGCTATACACTCTTTGTCAGAATTTTTGTACGTATTCATTTTATCTTGAATGTTCTTACCAATAATTTTAATTTATGAATAGTTGGATGACGATTGTGATCAAAGAAATATTAAAACGATGTCAAATAAATAACAACATGAAACTACAGTGTTGAATCACGATCAAACAGATAAAAGAAAAACAAATTGATGCAAAACTTTATTATAGATTAAATAAAGGTTAACAACACAAAGATTTGACATTGAAAGAAATCCTATGGACTTTGTGTTGGACATGAAAACACAACCATGACCCAGTTTACACTTAAGTTCCACAATTTAATTTACATTTAAATAAGTGGAGACGAATATTTTCTGTTACAACAATTCAATATAATAACATGCAATTAGAACTTAAACCTCGATCAATCAAGCAGTTTATTTTAACAATATACTTTCTTCATGTCAGTAAGAAAACTGAGCAATAAAGAGACCTATAAAGAGACTTTTCACTGATGAGTTCGAACTTTTCAGAAATTATTGTCTTAAAAAATACTACATACAAAGACTTTGATAATTAATGACATCAACACAATTGTATTGATGCATTAATACGTTTGCGTAAAGACGCAAGCAATTAAGCATCAGTTTACGCCATCAAAGAGGTGTACTAATTGTCTAACTTGGTGGCAAAATAACATGTATATGTTACCGGGAATTCCAGAATGACTCTTACCACAATGGAGCCGTCAAAAGGACAACGAACTTTTTCAAGTTTAAACAAGGGGACATTAATAAAGATTCAGGAGTGGCGAACACGACGCATCACCGGTCCACATTACACACTTTTGTTTGACGATAAAAGGATTATTTGTTTTCTGTAGGCCAAATAAACAATTAAGACGGCAATTAGCCGCAACCCTACAACCGCAAATTACTTATCCTGTCTTGGTAATTTAACTAAAAACATAACTTGGCTTTTTTCAGCAGCTAAGTAATTCGCGAAATAACGAAAAGTCCGTGACTCGTTTTCGGGGTCAACCCCCTTTTTTGGGGTTCACCTGCTATTTCAATTTGTCATCAGCTCGAAGTACATAGCATAAAACCTGTTTTTGAGGGAGAAATTTCACTCTCCACAAAAAGACAATAAAATGATTGTCAGTTAGCCCATTTGTCATTCTGTAATCCATCAACAGAAATAAATTGAAAAGTCTAATGTCGTTGGACATGTTGTACAATTATCATGGAATCTGGTTCGTGTTTTTACTTTTACTTTCTCTTATGATGATACCTCATCTAAAAGCCACGAAAAGTGTTATGAATGAAGTTTAATGAGTCATAATATTCTGACAATTTACTCAGTTGATAGAAAAATATATACTATTTCCGTTAGACGGTCTATAACGATAATGGTAGGACAATAATGATACGGCAATCTGGTAAACGTCACGCTGACAAAACTGCATGATACCCGCGTCAAGCACTATTGGTAAATACATTGCTAAACAAAGTAATAAACAATTGATAGGCTGACATTTTATATTATAAAAATAACATACCAGTAAAAAGAAAACCTATACACAATATTGAACACAAGAATTTGTTTATTTGTGCTCTCTCATTCGTTTACTCAATATGCAGGAGCTAGTATGTCCCGCAATATCAGCATTTTGTGTACTTGAGGTGAGTACTTACATTATTTTGTAGATTATACATCTGGAGTTTTTTTTTATTTAATTGTTAAATGAAGTCTTACTAACTGTTTCATTATTATTTTAATAAGTAGATTAAAAGTCTTCTACACGGCATGATGTCAGAGTATCGTTCTACTCTTAAAGATCAAGCCGTGTTAATGTCCGCTAAATATTGGGGCGATCAAATTTCCATTTTGATCCAAGGGCAAGTGATCATAAGCTATGATGGAGTGACAGCCATGGCTAAATTACAGCTTGATAGTACATACTCACGCAAACTCTCGCGTTAATCACGCCATTGTTTGAGCAGATGTTTTTGGCCTCATCCCTACTTCAAACCGCATTAAGATCCTATTTTTGTTCAACACGGGACTATAGAAATAGCCCAGGTTTGGAGGCCTTTAACTGGTTTAGCCGTGTTGTCAGATTCGTTAATTGCAGGGCTCTTTAAACGCTCCGGGGTAATTTTAGCAGATTTGTGATTTTTATAATTTTCTCTTTTCTCCACCTGACAGTCCTTTGTTCTTTTCAATGACAGGTTAAGGTTTTAGCAATCCTACAATTGACTGATGGAGTAAAAGTATATAGCCTCGTCGCTATAAACGACATTGTTTTTCACCCGAGCTGAAAAATGGATTTACGTCTTGTTTATAGTTTCCGACATCTTGAGTGTTAAGCGACAGAATGAATGATTTCCACTAAAATAACAAACAATTAGAGTCGTTGTTAGAAATTCCCCAGTTTTGTACATCTGTAGTTATTCTACGCCCTGTTTGACAGTCATATAAAGACTAGCTGTCAAAGAGACGGAGTCTATCCTAATGAAGTTTCTCGACGAATTACATCGGCGCCTTTATACAATTACAATTAGAGTAGGGATTCTGTACTTGCGTAATGCAAGCCACTTAAAATTGCAAAGAGCAAGACCTTGAAAGGAGACAAATACCTGTCAATTATGGAGGGCCAAATTGTGATTAAATCGAAAATTTGATATATCTCTAATTCAATTAGAGTAATCTGGTACAGGTATCTCTAATTATCAGGAATTAAAGATATCTCTTATTTATTTAGATATATTTCTAAACCAAATAGATATATCTCCTATCATTACTTAAACATTGAGTGCTCCCTCTCCTTCTTAAAGAGCCTTATAAACCGACAAGTTTCAAAATGACCATGAGATATTGGCCAATCTCCATGCACAGTTGCTTCCCGTGACTCTATCGATGCATATCTGTAACAGACAGAAAAGAAAGACAATACAATACAATAACAAGATGGAATTTCTATATGTTTTTCGAAGGATTCTTTAATGAAAACAAAAGATATGGAAATATTCGTATTTTTAAAATTTCCAATCGTGACTGACGAGTTTCATCTTTTATCAAAAATGTAAATTTATTTGCAAAATAACCATTGAATATATATCTTTGCAAGTTTAATGTTCTGAAGTTCTGGCTACATTATTGACATTGTGACGTTGGCAGGGGTAAAGGTGGATTAACAGGAAAGATAACTTTGAGTGGAGATTTGATATCGACCATGCCGGAGTGTTGGACTTTACTCTTGCGAGATCTCAGTATATTTTGGACAAGTCATTATTCTGCGACAAGCCTTTTTGAATTTAGAGATATTTCTTAATCCCCTCTAATTCGATGGATTATTCGATGGAACTCAAGATATCTCTAATTGTGTATTAAATGAGAATTTGGCCATTCATAGCCCATTTGCCTCTCTAATCTCTAATTCAATTAGAGATATATCTTTCCTAAATTAGATATATCTCTAATTCAGTTATCATTTAATACACAATTAGAGGTACATTTAATCCCCCAAATAAGAGGTATCTGTGATTTTCAATAAGATATACCAATAATGTAATTAGGGATATCAGCAATTTAATCAAAAATATCTTTTTTTGAATTAGAGATACCAACAATTACAATAGAGACATCTTAAATTCTAGGGAATAAGATCTATATCTTCTTTAAAAAGACTTATTTAATAACTCCTCCCAAATACACCAGATCTCACTAGAATAAATCCTAGGATTCAACACTCAGGTGTTGTCGACATCCAATCTCCATTCAAAGTTATCGTTTCTTTTTAATTCAGTAAATCCACTTTTGCCAAAACATAAAACTAGCAAATATATTTATTCATTGATATGATTATTATTCAATGATGATTCTAAATTTCTTTAAGAATGTTTAGTAAGTGAGCCGGTACTCGTGGGTCGTGATGGGTAATAGCGGAAATAAACAATATGAATACTTCCTTTCCTTTGGTTTATTTTTAATTAACGAACCAAAACACACAAATTCAATTTCTTCATGTTTTTAATTGTATGACCATGCTCTCCAAAAAAACTTTTTCGTCCATTGCAGAGATGCATTGGTAGCGTTGCAGGGAAGCACATTTGCATGGAGATTGGACAACATCTCATCGCCATTTTGAAAATAGACGTTTTATAAGTTATTTTAAGAAGGTCAGGTAGCATTTATCAAATTTACCGGAAGTAATAATTAGAAATATCTCTAATTGAATTAGAGACATATGTGATTGAATTATCGATATCTGTAATTTAATTCGAGATATTTGTAATGGCACTAGCGATATATGTAATTTAATTAGATATATATCTAATTGGATAAGAACAATGTCCTGTTTTGTTAATGTTATGTAAATGTTTTGGCCTGTCTTGCATGTTGCTAGCGTCGTTAACGGTGGTTTCCGTCACCGATTGGGCTGGCACGTCGTCATATAAGTGAGATAACCTTGAGTACGACGTAACACCCAAATCAAACAAACAAACCCATTTCGCGCATTATAAGCCATGTGGCTCAATGTGTATAGTGTGATTAAAGTAAAGTTTGTATTATAAATATTTATCATATACCTATAGCGCAGACCCCCAAGATACAGAGCCATCGGATTTTTTTTCCATATCTACATCCTCTGGAACCGGGACTATTTTCAATGTTTTGTTTACAGGGGATTCCCATTGACTTGTATGGCAGAAAAACCCTTAAAGGTGAA
>JAVFBZ010176724.1:0-15826 GCA_032466195.1 Katharina tunicata | reverse complement strand
AGATTAAATCTGAAACCCTCAGAAAACTAAACTGTTATAATGTAGAACAACCTACATAATCAGTACCTGTACGAAAATATCAGAATCACCCTGTAATATTGTCAGGCAGGTCTTCCAAATGTATGAAGACTGGATGTGGGCAGGACACTTGCATGCCAGAGGGGGCTTTCTTCGTCGAGGAACAAGCTAAAAATGTCTATCATTTGGCGGATGTTTTGGACTGTGGTTCTGAAAATGTGGTTTGCCTCATCGCTTGTTGAGGGTGTCTGAGACAGTATGTTGGAGAAACCAAAGATCCTCTTAGGCTTAGCTAGAGCCAACAACCATTTGAGTTCAATAAAATTACAGGTGTTTACCTCACTAATAGGTGAACATTTCTCCCTTCCTGGCCATTCGGTCATGGATCATTTTGAAATCATGCCGATTGGAGGGATTCCTGTATTCTCTTCTGAAGAGGAAACCAAACGCAAACGCTTGGAGAGGGAAGCTCATTGGATTAAAACGCTTCAAACGTTGTATCCATTGGGGTTCGGCCTTGAACCAGGTAAAGGCTCCAGGGTAGACATTGTTATTTTTGTGCTGCGGTATGACCGGTCTAGCACCAGGTTTGCTAGTCGCCTAGTGCCGGAATATCATAACCGTGTACCTAAAATGGCTAAGCCTCTATCACAGAGACCTATCATAGCGTGCAGGAAGAACAAATCTCTCGGGGACCTCTTGGTTGAGACGAAACTCCCTTCTGTATCGGGTAACCCTTGACTGCCCTCATCTTCGTTTGGTAGACTCCTGGCTCTAAACGATACATTTTTCAGGTTGTGCTTATTTTGACCCATACCAAATATCTATGTGTGTTGCATATTCGCTACATATTTGTCTTCACAATTTACATGTTACATGTATTGCCTTTTCTCGAGATGCACCCTTGGGTTATCCCAAACAACTCGAGATTCGGGTCTTTCTGGAAACTTGTCTCTGAGAATTGATCTTGAACATGAGATAATTTATCAACTTTAATTAGTCGATGTCCCTGTGCCAGTGTGATTACTTTTGACAAAATATATATATATGTGTAAGATATGTTCTACTTGTTTACTACACGAGCTCAAATATATTTATTGCAAAAATGCATTATATTCCATCTATTGAAATATGTAATGTAATGTCTCTTATTGGCGTTTTGTACAATAAATAAATATATAATACACCTTCTGATTTTGAGTTACAGACAACACACAAACATACACATTCTTTGGTTGCATTATTATTTTTCAAAGAATTCAATTTGGTAACACATAATTTAAAACGCTTTATAAACAAATATAAAAATATTGGCAATAGATATATATATATATATTAAGACTGCAAAAGTAGAATTTTAGAGCGCATATTACAATTGTACAATACATATATCAATTAGTTGACGCAAACGCCTAATGTTAGTACATACATAATTTTAGGCAAACATATTGAAGTTTTTAAAACAAATACAATTTGTCCCTGCGGGGATTTTTGATCCTTTATAGCAGGTGAAATCGGAACGTTTTGCCAGGCTTAAGAAACAAACAACTCTTTGATGTTCGGTGCGAGGAGCGTATTGTGAAAGCGGAACATTGTATCAAGCCTTAGAAACTAACAACTCCCAAAATAAAGAACCCTCGCTAGATTAAAATTCACATGACACGCAGATGTGAGTGACAGCCATGAAAACTACATTTTATATGTAGATTTCACAAGAAAAAGAAACTACAACTCGAGATTTTAACTGGAATCTCGATATTGTAGTTAAAATCTCGAGTTGTCGACGTAGACAACTCGATGGCCGCAATGAGCTTCCATGCCATTCGCTTAACAGGCCCTAACATGTTTTGCTTTTTTTCCACATAGAAGACAACGCGAAAATACTGTATTCCTGGCCTATGAAAGCTTATAATTGCTTTTGACAAACTTGATCTATTCTCGCTGAAATCACAGGTCATATAGACCTATCTAGAAAATCATTACCGTACCCTAATGTATACATTTTCTAAATTCATTTTATTTCTTAAGCGATTATAATGATATAGATACTTATCGATTTTGGGATAAAATTCGGTGTTACATCATACAGTTACGAAAATAAATAGTATGTAAATAAAGATTATCTCCCGGTAATTTCACCAGTCGTGTATCCTTTAAAGTCACATACGCACCCACAATTTGGAGTTTTTAACTAGTTCCGTTTGCCTTGATTTTTTTTTTACAGATTTGATGTTTGTTTAGAAATTAAAACAGTTTCGTTATAATAAAAATTAATCAGTGGATACAGAGCTTGTACGGACCAGGAGAAATCTAGCAGTTATTCAAATTCAGCGGAAAGAGGGCTGGCCATATTTGCTCACATACTTTGACCCAGCCGCTGTGAATGACCATTTTGTAACGAGCCAACATTTTGAACCTTGTAAGGGGTGCGGCTAACACGGTTGACTCGGAGTGACGATGTGACAGCAGATTGACACATTTCCAATTAAAATTTCTGGCAGAATTTTCATTTTTTTTAACTTTTACCAGGATTTTTTAACTACCTTTACCTTCAAATCTGGGGGTAGAATTAACGGAGTACCTCTAACTTTTACTTTTTGATGAAAATATATATAATTCATGTGATTCTGTGAAAACCAAAAATACAGAATATTTGGGTGCGTATGTGACTTTAATAGAGCAAGTCCACTTAGATTTAACCTCTTCTCCGTCTGTTTATGCGATATTCTCCGATGGCAAGGTTAGCCGGTCCTTCTTTAACCCAGTGGAAAGGTGTTATATCTAATTAGTAATTGTCATGGAAGTCTATCCCAAGCTGTTTGAAGACATGATTGTATTTAGGAAAGTGCAGGTGGAAAACGAAGTAAGTGATAGAACTACAACCTGGAGCCTAGTCCCAAGGAAGAAGATATAAAATACTAGGACATACATGACAGGCTCTCTAGTCTCAAATCTCAGCTTGTCGGGATTCGCTTCTTATTTATTGTAAACAAGACAGTTGTTATTAATCGTGGCATGAAGTTTCATTTACTATAGGGAAAGTGGGGCAAAACACTTAAGTTTGGGGCCTACGTTACAGTTTACTTGAGACAGTTTCTTTCTCAAATACAGTTTATGGGATCAAATTTCAATTGAACTTTACTTTGGCTGATTTAAAATATTTGTGGTGCAATAGAATATAGCATCCTGCATAAAGTAAGAGTGTAAAGAAGACAACCGTTTTGCCCCATTAGTTGGACACAATGGACCATCAACAATGGCTCTAGAAACCGTGTCGAAACGTCGTGTGAGATAATAAGGAAGAAATTGATATCCATAAAATCGGTCTGATGTGACAGTCTGATCACATAAAACAACAATCTCTTTTGTCGAACGGGTGACGCAATGTTGGTGATCTTTGATTCTTTCTAACAGGCTTCATACACCGAAGAGACACCTTTAAAAAAAGCATAGATTTCAGTTGATCTGCACGAGTGTACATCCATGCTGGTAATTGCTTTGGGTGACTACAATGTTTTTAACAGGGCATTGCGGTTTAGTGCCAAAAGGCACCGTCATCAAAATAAGTGAAATCCTCTTGGACACAGCATTAACCAACAATCAACAAATAAATCGACTAAAATTAAATAAAATTTGATGAATAAACCATGACAATATCAGAACGATAAAGCATCCCAGTCCCAAAACTCAAATGTATTGAAAATTTGTGCTTGATAAGTAAACTAATAGTGCCAAGTATTTGAGGACTCGATCCGCCGTGTCTGAATCTTGGTAAATAACCACACATATTTGAAAGGTATAAATAACTTGAATGTACATCACAAACTGCATATCTGATTAGGTAAACTGTGCTTGTATAGCTTGACCTGGTAATTTAACTCAAATTATATAACAAACCAGGATTTAGCCACTTCAAAAAGGGCTGAAGAATCATATTATTAGCACAAATCACAAACAAACTCATCCTGGTGACCATCGATACCAACACACTGTATACAGGCCATGCACTGTATCATCCCATCGTCTGTTGTATGTCCAGAAATCGACGTCGCGCCTGGTTTACTGCCCTTTGTCTTTCCTTGAATTTTTGGAACTTGCTTTTGTTATCTTTAGCTCTAAGTTAGTAGGCCTAAGGATTAGTCCTACTTGTTAAGATGGCTGGTTGAATTAACATAAGTCCTGTCAGTTTCATTAGGAGCAATTGCAACGCCTACCTAAAGATCGGTTGATTTTGCAGGTGCATTCAAGAGACCCAAACTCGATACAAGCTCTGCTATAGGCCCTAGGTATTGTTCCAGTAGGAGTATACGGAGCAAAATGGACCATGACTGGGGCGAAATAGAAAACCGGTCCAGCATACTGCACCATTGTCATATAGTCCATTTTGCCCCGAGTGACAGTTTTTTCTTCTCAGGCGAGCGAAGCAAAAGTAGGTCCAAATTATGTCAGTGCGCGATTAGCAATTTATCACCTTCTGTTTATATGCAAAGGTGCTATTCCACTTTCCCAGTTGTAGATGTGCTTTTCAGAGGGTGCCAAATGATGTCAATGATTTGAACGACACGTGCGCTATCGAAAACAAATGTCAAGATTCGAGGCAGAACTTATGGTATAACATATATCGGTCCATTTGACCTGGCAGGTCAATATTGCCCCACTTTCCCCTAATACCCATTCATCTGTTCAGTTTTTTGTTTATAACACTAGCTCTAAGACTGAACTGATTGTAGTTCAGAAAATTTGCAGGCTGGGACTCTGGCGGGAATCGAACCCACTACATATAAGTTTACGGCCGGAAATCTGAGTGGTCATGGTGGCCGACATTACTGCTGGCGAGTCAGTGCCTGGCTGAGGGTAGTGGGTTCGATTCCCGCAAGGGCGTCAGTCTGTAAATGTTCTTAACTAGAATCTGCTCAGTCTAACACAGTGGTATTCTATAAAATGAAAATACTGTTTATGGTCAATTTCTTAACGACACAAAAATACTTCAAATCCCCTGTTGGTTAATCTTCACATGAAAACCCTAGGTTTAACGTACCGGTGTTTTTTTGTTTTTTTTTGCCGTACTAATTTTGGTAAAGCCAACTGGTACCAAGGTGAAATGGGAGGACGCCGATGAAACGATTGTAACATTACTTTATTGATGAAGGGAGACAACTTTCAATATAACAAATTCAAACAGAGTTGGAATTAAAGGCACGTACAGTATGATCGAATTTCAAATGGGGGGGCTCTTATGGGTCTCAAGTTTACTTTTGCAACAGAACCAATTGATGTTAGAAACGCATATAACGGTACTAAACTCGGAGTTGGAACAGAATTCTCAAGAAACATATACCAACGATTCTGTACCCGTTGTCGTTTAGCCGTCAACCTCTGTAACTGTGCGAGGTACCGAATCGCCAGCAGTAAATGCCCGCAACCTATCCTACTCAGCTATCCGACCATCTACGGGACAGTGGTGTTTTCACTCTTAATTTTTGCGAAATTAATTTTAGTTGTCTCGAAATCCTTTTTATTTCCGCAAAACTCATTTTAATGTGTAGGGTTTCACTTTTACATTTTGTATTCTCTTTTACCTTTTTTTATATTTTTTGCGACTCATATTTCAAATAGGCCTATCCTTTTACCAAACAACAATTCAGTTTTATATCTGAATGAATGTGCATCCAGAGGAACAAACCATGCTTTAAACTAGTCTTGAATCTTATGATACTAAAAAGACACTGTAGCAATGATAATTTTAGTCAATTTTTCGTATGGGAGAAAAGGCCAATCACCAGCAGTTTAAAAAATAAATCCTGCTAAATATATAGCTTATATATAGGCCCGGCCCCCAGGCCAGTCACCTGGCTTACATCTGTTGGATAGTATATAAAATATGTAAATCAAAAATTTACTATTTTGTGTGTTTATAATGTTTGCGACAGACACACAATCGAGAAAAATGAGAAAAAAAAAAGTAAAAAATTAATTTGTCCCCACCTCATTATATAATAAATATAGGCCTACACAGGTTCTGAAACAAAATGCCACAAGTCACAAGGGCACCTCTTCACTCCAAACACATTTTCCAAATAAACGGCTGCATTTATTTTTTTCTCACGACATCGCATTTACAACGTCCACATTTCAAGCATTCAAACTACGTCATAAAGTTTACCAAACTGAAACATTTCCCGATGTTGTGCACACAAAAATCCCATTTTATACCAATTCACCTGCAAATCGACCAAAGTGATTTGAAAACGGACAGATTTACTTCCGGTTGTCAAAATCCCCGTATTTAGCGGACGTTTAGCTTCTTATCCCAGCAAAACAAAATCACACACGACTTCTTGCACTTGATCAAGCCAGAAAACTCGCGAATGATGTAGCATCCTTTGCAATAAAACATCAGTATTTCATTTTGATGTTGGCCTAAACAATTAAAATGATGATATATTCTGAATTTTCCGATAGACGGATGTTTTTCAGAATATGATCATACTGGTCTGCAAGTAGCAGCTATTATAGCAGTTGCCAACTCGTACGTCTTCTGTGCCCGCAACCTTTTTTGGCGGGTAATTTATTCATAGTGTTCGAGAGTTGTCTACCCAATAATCAATCAATGCGCATTTGTAGAACTATTTCCATATTCATTGTTTGAAACGTACGTAGCTTATAGGCTATTTTCTACTCTTATTTGCTTTAAAATAAAACGTTTGTGTTGTTTTAAAGATAATGATTTGAAAAGAGTCAGATTGCTATGATATATTCACTTTGTGTATGTAGTATTTATTTTGATGCGTAATAACTTCCCAGATGCGCTTCGGTTATAAAATTTATGTTTACGTGAGTTAGAAATTTATCGTTTCTCAACTTGCGGGACTAATTTCCTGAAGTTGTCATCCATCTAATCGTTGAGCTTGGTATGGGTTATCTGAACTGAACAATGGTTTGATATTTTATTGGCGGAAGACAAATAACAAAGACGTTAAAAGGTGCTGTGGTATTGTTTTGTTGTTGTTGTAACACCATACACAGTGCCCCCCAACACTATTCAGTATAGGTTTAAAAAACAACCATTAGCTCATAAGGATTGCACAGTCACACGTATGGAAATTTATCTAAGAATAATCATGATAACGTTCGAGGGAAAATCGATGTTGGAACTTTCTGTATCAGTGTACAGTATTACAAATGAGTTGTCGGCAGTCAAGTTTTCTCATTGAATAATCATTTTCAGACCCATAAATGGTAAATTCAACACTTTGAACATGTTATTCTCCGACTTAAACCAAAATCAACGGAAGCAGAAAGAGGATGTGTATTACCACTGTGTGTCGCATTAAAATGGGTGCATCAAAAAAGTTGGTTGGGATGCAATAACATTTGGGAACTGACGATTAAAAAACACAGTCGAAGAAAAATCATAGAAAGATAGACTTAAAAGAGAAAAACATTTAATGTGTGCCATTACTGGTTTAGTTGTGACAAGTCCGTTCCCAAAGTGCTTGTACTCTAATCATATTTTTAGACCCACCCCTTTTGACTTGGCACGCACAGCCAAACACAGCTGTCAACAGATTTCATTTTAAGTGTTAGTCTGACAACAACATGCTCAACCTGGTGGTCTGGTGGAATTTACTGTTGGAGACATTTATGAGGCTGAAAATGATTATTTAAAGGTCCAGTAATTAATTCAACCTATTAAAATACATATAAAGACAATAAAGTTGATGCAAATGATTCTTGCTCTTTTTACCGTTGTTATTTAGTAAATGCACTATCAAAATTTGATAACATCACTAAGATTGTTTCCGTACCATTACAAACAAACCTGATAATTATTTTCTTTGGTTCTTTGTAGCTGCAAAAATGGAATCTGCTTCAGTCTCTCCTGAGAAGGCAGGTGGGGATGCATCCTCATCTCAAGGGACACGTCCTAAAACAAAATCTTTCCTGTCGCATATAGTGGGCAAAGAACCTGAAATAGACTATGTGGGTATGGATCATTGTTACTCCAAGCCCTGGAGTGCTCATCCGGACGCTAGTCATGCCAAACCTATTCGAACACTCTTTATGGCAAAATTCCCGAGGGGACAAAATGTTGTGTGAGTATTACCGGTGATACTATAATTGTAGTTTATGACATGATTGACAGTTATTTAATTATTAGTACTAACTATATGTTTCATCAAAAAGGTTAAATTATTTATATTATTTAATTTTATTTTAACTTTGTGAAACTTGAATCTAATGCCTTGGGGTATGTTTTTCTGCAGTCATTACAAGAAACAAATGTCAATAATGTTCAGCGCTCAAAACTTGTTTTGAATAAACAGAAGATTGAAGTTTAATTAAATTCTTCTTTTCCCATCAATAACTTTTTTAAAGTATACTATTTTTAGTGGTTTTGACAGGATAATGATTAGCTTTAAGATTGATTTAACCCCCTGATGAATTACACAAAAAGAAAGGTTGATAATCTTCAAGTTCCTCTATTTTCCAGTCAACCTGACATAGAGGTTGATGTGGAGACTCCTCCTTTCAAGCCTGTGGTACCATATGATCCTGTCAAAGCTAGAACATTGATGACAGAATGTGAAAGACATGTTGCCAATACATGTTCTCAAGGGGGAAATGATGACTGGGAAGATAATGTTATCAGGTAAAAATTAGCCAAATTGGGATCATGGTCTGTAGAAAGTTATGTAACAAAGTAGTAGTCTATAACTGCTGGCTATTGTGTTATCCTGAAGGAAAAACTTTTACAAATTTCATCTACACTTCTTTTAACACTTGTATTTAACCACAATCCGAGAACAATAACATATTTGTAATGTCTAGGAAACTCGCTCTCGTTCACCTAGTTCACTGAGAGTAAAATTTAAGTTTCAAGGAAAACCTTGATATATGTGATCACTTTCTTTGAATGTGATGATATCGTGGGTATATAATGTTATCCTAATCACTTGGGTAAAAAAAGTATATGGGTAAAATGTTCAATCCTAACATTAAGCAAAATATCAAATTTGTTAATTTTAATTCTTTCCTTTTTTGTTTCCCGTAGAACTGGCTGGACACTGCAACAAAATCGTCTGTTCAATAAAGTGATGAAAGTGCTACAAGCTGATAGGCTAGCACGCCTCACATATGAATCCGTAAGAAATCTAACTTTTTTTTAAAGCTTAGAAGCACATACTGTTCACTTTGTCCGTCTTTCTATGTGTCTATCTGCCCAAATACTTGTCATTTTAAATTAGATGATTATGGACAATTGACATGATAAAGAAATAAAATAAAATACTTTTTTTTATCCTGATGTATATATATTTCAGCTTGTAAATGTTTTCTTTCTTCTTCTTGTTAAAGGCTTGTCACTTAATAGATACTTAAATTGTTATACCTTAACCAAGTGTCAGTTTATTGATTTTCTGTTTGTCCCAACAAGTGGTCTGTTATTTAGTCCTAGTGCTTATTTACACATGATTTTATTGTTTTGTAGACAAGCAATGAACCAATCATGAGACGAGTCAGTGTGGACAAAACAGCCAAGAGATTACGACAGGCTTTAGCCAGTGTCACATGGGTAAGACAATATTATGATGGTTTAACCATTTAATAAGTACAGACAGAGGATATTTTAATTGACATCGTTGTGTCACTGGACATGTACCTTTGGCAATTTAAAATGTTGGTCTTCATCTTCATTTAAAAAATTTCACTTTTATTTTACTTTTTATCAGAATTTATCATTTAGCGTCAGGGTACCAGGCAAACTAACTAATGTGATAAGTAATATTGTCCTAGCCTATAAAGGTACGTTTATAGCACGCAATAGGGTGAGTCTATCGTTCCTGGGTTATGATAACCTGATAAATTTTCTAATGGCTTGAGCGATGCCTTAGTGATTTCGTTTAGGTTTACCAAGCATTCTATATGTTTTACATTATTGCCTCCCTCTTAAATGAGTGAATATTCGTTGAGTGTGATGTTAAAGTTAAAAAGGAAAGCTAGTACTGCCCCTGGCTATGAAGGGCAGTCTTGTATTCATTTAATTTAATTAACTCCAATCAATGAACTATAAAACAATATGTTGTCATGATCTCTCTGTATCAGAACACCAAGCTGACTCAGTGGTTACATGGCGTGTTACTGGATAACTTGAGTCTACCTTTAAGAGCTGGATACCTGGATGCTTTGCAGACACTACGATCTAAGGTGAGAACCTCTTGTTGTTATACAGATTTAATTAAACTGAAATAACGATAGCTCTGTAGATAAGAACATTTTTTTTAAAGTTTATACTCATGTATTGGAGCGGGTGGTTGGCTGGGAGCCTCCTGTTGCTCCCTGAGCTAAGGTGCACAGGATGCCGAGTTGTTGTGGTGTCCTGTTTTGTTAATGTTATGTAACTGTTTTGTCTTGTCTTGCATGTTGCCAGCATCGTTAACAGTGGTTTCCTTCACTAATTGGGCTGGCACGCCGTCATATAAGTGAAATAACCTTGAGTATGGTGTAAAATCTCAATCAAATAAATCAATCGTGTAATGGAATACACTACTGTCAGAATGGTTGAAAATACCCTTTAGCTCAGCGTTAAACACCAACCAATCAATCAACAATACAGATATTTAAGGTATGCAAATTTCTGGATCCATACCAAGCTGTTTTGTGGAAATAATGTCATCCATTTCCCAAACACGTACTTATTATATGAATTTAGGATGGGCTAATCTTGTGGATTATGTCTGTCACTTTTCCACCAATTGTCCACTCCCCTATATTGCCATTTGTTTATGCCCTGTTCTCTCTGCATTAAGGGGCAACTAAATGCCAGTGTGTCCTGTTAATGTCCTCTGTTGTTTTGTCATATGAGCAAAAAGAACTTAAGTACGGCGTGAAACCCCAATCAAACCAAAGAAAACAATTCTGTTCCTAAGCTCAAGTTCAGCTTTTGTAAAGATTAGACTGAGGGGGGTGTCTTGCAACATTTCAACAATTCACCACTCCATTAATACTGGCTAACCTTTATGTTAGGAAAATCAAACCACATGCCCTATCTTATTATTGCTGTAGATCCCATCCCTGATAGACCGGATGGTAGCATTGACAGCCAGTGTGTCTAAACCTGGAACCATCTCTGGAGAAGATCTGACTAATCTCATCAAGAAACCCTGGGATCCAATGTTACAGTTCATGTCTCAACAAAAACCAGTAGGTCCAACATCTGTGAAGGAAGCGCTATGTTAACCCAAAAATACAATATGTTCTTCAGCTATTTTCTGAAAATTATTATTGAAAAAAAAAAGTACAAAAAATAGTGTTATAGTGTTTTATCAGTAAGTATTTTTGTTAAATAATAATAATTATAATAAAACTGTACTTCATGAGGGTAAATCATTACACAATAATGCTAATGCTGATCTACCCTGAGGCCCTCTACCTAAGTTAAGACTAAAACAAAAACATCATATTGAAGAAATAAACAAAAACATAAAAAAAGTATTATAGACCACGAGGCTGTTCAAAGACCACAACCAAACATTATCCGGGGAACATTTCATAAAGAGATCTTGACTATCATTGTACCTAACTACCTTGATAATCAGCATCGAATCTATTGTCATTAAGTTTATCTTAACTCGGTTCAACTGGTCATTAGGCTGAGTGAGTAACTATGACTCTGAGGGTTGTGGGTTTTATTTCCACAATGTCTCAACGTGAAAAATTTTCGAATCTGTTAAATCTTAGAAAGTGATTGCGATAAAGCAAAAATGCTGTTAGTCAAATTGCCACAAAATTTTTTAACTTAGGCCAAAAAAAATTATGTTTTTTTTAACCAAATTTTGGAGAAAAAAAGTTTTGAAGATAATAATCATCAGTATTGTCTAATTAACAGAGAAAGTTGCCAGGGAATCCTTTGATAGTTGTGGCACCCACTGGACCCTCTCATACCAACCCTCAGTATAACAAGAGGACGAGGTTCTGGAATTCTCAGTTATCTACCCTTGGCAAAGTGTACTCAGTGTCCGTGAACACAGGAGGGAGAGTCACTGTCAGTCAATGTCTAGAACAACTCATCAATGCTGTCACCAATAAGGTTCAGGAGGTAATGTTCTTATTGTTAAGGGCCCGCGCCGTGGCTCAGTGGTTAGCGCGTCTGACTGCAGATCCTCCTTCGATGTACCGCACAGACTCAAGCCTCCCAGTGGACCTGAGGGAGTCACACGAGGTGACTTCGGCAATCGCTGGGGTGGTTTTCCGCCGTATTGAGTAGAGGAGATTAAGAAGTGGAGAATCCATCATGATTTAAATGAAATACCTTTGAGTACAACGTTAAACACCAATCAAACAAACAAACAATCTTATTATTAATCGGTGAATATCCTCTGTATTCACTGCTTTTTCTTATCAATATTTGGAAGAATGTATCCAATATCCTTGTTGTTCATATATATATATTTTTGGTGTCATTCTGATAAGTAAAGGTTTATAAAATGTTTATTGGTATTATACATAGCCTAACACTTTACATAATTTATTTTAAGGCAAGTAGTTATTGTAGGCTTTTTAAAATGCTGCACACAGCAAAGATTCGTGCCCGAAATGTCTGCATTACAATGTATAAGTTTTGTTGTTTCTTTTGTCAGCTAAAGAAGAGTTACCCTAGTCGCCCTGTTGTATTGGTTGGCTGGAGTGTGGGAGCCAGTATTGCCTGTCAGGTCAGTCTTGGGGCGATTTGTCAGAATCTTAAACTTTGTTTAAATTCTGAATACAAGTAGGTACCAGTATATTCACCAACTGGTTAGTGCCTTGTGTAGGCAAGTTGTCCTGCTTTCTTGACATGTATGGCGTTAAACAGCAATCAATCAATCAATCTTTACATGTGTCTGACTATAGGAGATTATATTCATGCTGTCATACTTAGAACTGGAGGAACATTATATTTGCAACAGTGACAACACTTCAGTGACTTTACATTGTTTTTTGTGTCACCGCCTACTGTTCAACATTAATCAACAAAGCAACTTGGTGCCTGACTTGGCGTGTTGGGGTAGATTCCCACAAGGGTCTCAACCTGCAAATTTTCTGAACTACAATCTGTTCTTAGTAAGAATTCTAAAAAAACAACAGGCCACACAAAATATGTCAGGACTGTGGTATATATGAAGTTTCTCTGTGTTGATGAAAAGTCCTTGTATACATGTAAGTAACAAAGATTAAGATTTAATAGGACTCCAGCAAATGTCTTCTGAGATATATTGTTGAGAAATTCTGCTTTTGACAGACGTTAACTTTTCCCATTCAGGTATCCATGATGGAGGGTGTATCAGCTGTTGTTTGTTTGGGGTTTCCCCTAGTGGGCATTCATGGTACCAGAGGGGTGAGTGCTTATTTTACCTTTGATTCTTAGTGTACAGATTAAGTTGTTACAGAGCGTGTGGTTGGAGTGCATTTCTTTGTTGCTCCGGTTCCCCTCAAATCTAGATGCAGCCGCAACACGATGTTTTGTGGTGTTAATATGAGTCCTCTTGTATCTTGTTATTGTTCCTTGATAATATTGTGTATGGTGGTTACCGCCACACATTGACTAGGCATAACATCAAAGGAGTGCAATAACCTAATGTATGCAATTATACCCTTTACCTATATGCTCTAACAAATTGTTGTTTTATACTGCTAGATCAAGCAACCAAACATCAAAAGAAGTTTTGACAAATATAGCTAAAACAATGGTCTGAATATCTCAAGAAGCCTTGCTTTACAAATTTCATGGATTTAATTCTTTGTTAAAATCTGAAAATAAGGCTAACAATTTCTTCCCATTAATGATACAGTGCTGTCTGCTATGATTAGTATTATTATCATTCTTTACTGCTTTGTTGATTACCTCGGACTGATCATTGCAAAATACTTAACTTTTTAAACTTATTAATTTATTTGAGTTGTGAAAATCCCATTAAAGTAATAAACATTGTGACATGGGATGTGGATCACTAGTTATGAATTCACTTTAATCCTCCTGAAGCTATTAGTTGTTCTCTACTGTGTTTGATTAGGCCCCTCTATTGTAACAGGATGTAGATGATGCTCTGTTGAACAGCCGAACACCAACCTATTTTGTGATTGGTCAACATGCTAATACCAGTAACATTGATGATTTAGAGGACATGAGGGAACGAATGAGAGCAGAGAGTGGACTACTGGTCGTTGGTGGGGCTGACGATCAACTCCGAATGAGTAGAAACAAAAAGAAACAGGAGGGCCTGACACAAATTATGGTTGACAGATGTATTATGGTTAGTTTTCAATAGTTTTCACTTGTCAAATTTCATAGCTGCTGCTAAATGACTTTAAAAGCTCCTGGCAGCTGCTATATAAGTAGCACAAGTATTTAATATCTGAAAAACATGCTCATTTACCTGTAAAACTTTATGGTGAAAACATTTTATACTTGATGTCAAATGCACTAAAATGATTATGGGATATGATGATAAGATGATTTCCACAGATGATTTAATCATCCTTGTCGAATCTTAATTCAATAAATATATTTTTTGATCTTTTTTATGGTCATTTTAGGGCTGATGGAGCATACCACCTTGTGATGTAACTCGCTTCTTTTTCTTCGTTTTAGATGAAATATGTTCTACGCACTTTTTATTGTTAGATAAAACAAAATGCAGTAGCTGTTGAGTTGGATGTTAACAGAGGTTAATGTTTTTAATTTTAATTAATATGACAGTTGTTTTTGTTGGCCAGGATGAAATGGCTGAGTTTTTAGGGGCTATTCTCACGGCTTCTCCAGTTCTCTCCCCTGATAAACCAAAAGTCCCAGAGGTCAGAGAGAAACGAAAATACAGAAAAAGAAACACAGGAAATACTATACCTCCTACTGAAGTAAGGTCTCCTCATTTGAGAACTGTAACTTTTCAATTCAAGTATTCTTTAACGGCATAGTAAAACTATTGTAATGTAAATACTGGGTAAATTACCTTCAGTACAAGCTGCTGGTAATAGCTTATGCATTCAAAATCAAATTTTCTTATACACCAAAACCTTATTTAAGTTTAGACTGTGTGATGCCTTGGTTTGGTGGGTTAGGCTTTTATAATGATCCTCATTACAAGCAATGGGCCGTACTGTTGATCTTTCAGGTATATTAGTGACACCGCCAATGGCTAAGGAGAATGAGGGATGGTTTTTAACAATGATTCCTCTGGACATGTCTTTCTGTTCTCGTGTCACATTTCACCTTGGTTAAACCTGTTCAATCCTTGTTGACCTGTTTGTAGTAAAGGAATTCATTAATAATTTAATCATTATTTTCTTTACAGGTAAAAAGCCGGAAAACTTCAAGTTCCAGAGCATCCCGAGATACGTCTCTTACAGCTGAGCAGCTCGAAGCAATCAAAGCTAGTGGTAAAGATACTCAACAGAACACAGTAACGGAAACTCCCACCAGATACAGTATGTTTGGTTTGCGACTAGGCAATGGTTGACTGAATTGATTGATATTTCACGTCTTGCTTACAGGCCCTCTGGCTAGGGGCTGTATGTTTCATTACTATTTCCAACAGCACTTCAGTGGCTTCACATTATTTGGTTGTGTAGGAGTCACTACTGTTGGGATACACTGCCGTTATAAAAGTGAAATAGTATTGAGCACAGCGCACCAAACAATCGATAAATGTTGCTTACAGGCATTTCTTGACAGTGGTGTATTCCAACAGAAAGCAGCAACACTAACACAACCAAATTATGTTAATTCACTTAAGGTTGCTCTATTAGGAAGATTATGTTCCTACAACTCTTCACA
>JAVFBZ010176713.1:0-15826 GCA_032466195.1 Katharina tunicata | reverse complement strand
CACGGAAAATAACATTAATACTGTCATAATACTGGAGGAACATACACGGAAAATAACATTAATACTGTCATAATACTGGAGGAACATACACGGAAAATAACATTTTACATATTTAATTTTTCGTGTGACTTCATAAACCTGTAGTGCCGAAGTAAAACGTCCTCATTCACGCAAACTACACTTGAGCGGCGCGGTAAACATCGATCAATTCACATATGGAGGATAAATAGTACCTCGGTGTTCTGGTGCCCATTTCATGTGACTGGGTGCGTTTTTCTTTCTGGCTGGGCGGCATCAGGAATCCGATTTGTTAAAAAATATGACGACGTCACTGCGTCTTGATGCATTTAAATTGGTGAAATTGCTGGCGTCAGTCGTAGTTAGCCGATGAGCACTAGATTTGTCGAAACAAAGTCGCGCAAAAAGTAATAGGTATGAGATAAATAGATTATAATGTTAGACTGTTAGTGGGTGCACGCGTACCAAGGTCTTGTTGTCTGAGGTCGTGCTTTGTATCAATGCTTTTCGAACTCGATCGATAGGTACTACAGTCAACCTCGAGCTGATACCTAGCCGTGTAGGCCTGTTCCACACCATCATTATCTCTATTTAAGACGTAATTTTGTAGAAGTGTCCCTTTATGTTGTACTGTTACATGACGTCAGGAAGGCTATGTAATGAAGTCGACGATCGAAATCGGTGAATACATTATAACAACAATGCTACAGTCATCAGTGTTGGGTGCAAAACACAGAAGTTATCCCTTTATAAGACGCATTTTGATTGGCTATGACACGTGAAGGTTTATGTATAACGTGTAGAAAAATGCTTCTTCCCAGCCCTGTGATTGGCTGGTTAAGAACGAGACGTTTCCGTTGAACTTTAGCACGTATCCGGTGCTTTTGTTACGTTATGAATAGTTTTCTTGCACGTCAAACTATTTGATCACACGCCAATTGCAATGACTCACGTGAAACTGTTTTTCCTGACGCGTAAGTTATAAACTATGCCACGTAAAATCGGATAAATTGACGATTGATAGAAATTCTCACGGGGAATATGTTTTGGTTTAAAATAAGGCAGTTTGATTGGGTGATTAAATACCTAGTCAATTTTAAACACTCACATCGACTTATGGCGCACTTGGCCTATCATAGACATGAATCCTGTCAAGATCTTCAGGCTAGCCACAACACTGTTCAGTCGTTTCGCCCTGAACCTTGTGGGCTTGGTATGGCATTCTAGTTTAAGGGCCATTGCAGCGGATTCGTTCACTTGTATGGTATACTGAGATGTTAATTTTCAGACTGTCTTACAGGCTATTACAGTGCAGTGCTTTGCATGCAATGCTTATCTCGCGCCCTTTGATATGTGCCCGTGATACGGAGGTTCATTCTTTTATCACATCTAGAGAACAAAAAAAAAAACAACGTATTTATGGACAAATAGTCTTTTACTGCTGTTAAATAAACCTCTTTTCATTACATTTCTCATTACAATTTGATTCATTTTGGCGCGAAGGTCTTCGTTTATATTATGATATTGCATTTCCCCACGAAACAATATGATGTGGTCATTGGCGGTGGTCCGCACTTTTTTTGTTTTGAAAATGTCATAGAAAATCAGGAAAATAGTTGAAATTTATTGTCTTCATAACACGACAATGCTTGAACACAATGGTATTGCTCAACGCTTCCCGTTTCTTCGGTTATCGGTTCCACCATGCACTCCCACAATATTAATGTTAAGATGCATTTTCAACTTCTGGGTATATTGGAAAGCGACGTTTCGGCCTAGAATCTAAGACCGTTTTCAAGCACACGTTGTTTTTTTTTTTTATGCGCCCAGCTTCTAAGTGCCGCGTAAACAAAATATTAATGTTATTCATACTTCACTGTGTTAAATCCTCTATGTAGATTACAATGACAAACCTCAAGCAAGTTGACACGGAAAAATTATGTTTAGTATTAATTTTATCTTCAATCAAACGTCTTGTAATTATATCGCGTAACACACAATAAACAAACATAATGTATACATGGAAGCTGGGCTATAAGTGTGATTTATAGACACCTAACAGCCTGCACGCCAACATTGGCTCTAAGAGTGTCATAAAGGCCGCCTATCCCAGATCTCTGGCCATCTTAAAGCCTATACATCACTGTCAACACTACTGTGATTAATAGCAATTTATATGTAATTAATCCAAATGTTTCGCATAGCATCACGTAAAAACGAAAAGTTCTCGCGTAATTTGCTCGCCATTCTTGGTTATTTTTGTTTGTATTTGTTAAGAATAGCTGTGATTTAGGCATACATACATTTTATTGTCATTCTGAGAACAAAACTTCTCTATGTTAACAGATCTAATTGACGTTTCTATAGACACTAATCACTTCTCGAGTTCGCTGGGGTTAAATGTGGCGTGTGTGGGGGGGATGGTTGATCCATGTCTTACGTCAAACATCAGGGTATAGGCATTTATATGCATGCCGTTTATATGAGATAGAAAACACGGGTAAACATATCCATAAAGGCTCCATAGCGGGACTTGAACCACAGGGATGTTTACGCTTGTTTGCAGAAAGAAATATTACCAGAACAAGTTAGACAAGAACTTACTTCCGTGCTTGTTCATTTAGCTTGCCGTCTCAATCAGATCCGCTGTAGCACAGCAATCCTTAGTGCGGGTTTTTCGTACAACCGTGGAGAGAATGGATGAGCTAATGTTGGCACAAGTGATACGGTTTGAGGATGAACCAACAAATTTATATATAAAGATATATGCTTTTTGATGTTATTTCTTAACGCACCGGTATTAACAACAGTAACGAATCGAGTAATTTTTCAAATGGGGTTCTGGATTTTCTAGATTAAAAAGCCATGAGGGGTCTCGCTCTCCCTAAGCCCACTTAATCTTACCTAATCTTTGTAAATCAAACGACCTTCCTTAAGCATGCATCGTATTTCAACTGTAAGCAAAAACAGGATATAGCAAAATAATTATTTTGTCCATTTCTTCTGTTTACTGGTGGTGCCCCAAAGGACTTAATGAGGCTAGCTATAAAAAAAGTTTGAAATGAAATGTTTATTTTTCATTTTATGCAAAAGCACTGCCTTAGACTGAACAGATTGAAGTTGAGAAATGTAGCAGAGTGAAATCCTTGCTGGAACCAAGACGAATCAACGACCATTTAGAGTAGGGCATCGAATCGCCTGCATTAAATGTTAACCACCTAGACCGCTCAGCTATCTGTCCTTCTATTGTGTAGCTAGTATACTCTCCTGCATGGAATTCAAATCATAATTTCGTTTAGTCGATTTTTATCGGGAAAAATCATTTATGGCATCTTTGGCATGATAAAGTGGTAACAATCTTTTTTTGGTATTTCCAAATCTTACAGTTTATCCATCGTTTTCAGACTACTTTAAAGTAACATAAGCACTCAAAATTAGGGTTTTACAACAAATTCCGATTGCCTTTATTTTAACCAACGTTGAAGTTTGTGCATAAACTAAAACAATTACTTTGAAATGAAAATTATTAAGTTGGTTCAAGGCTAGTAATAGCCAGGAGAAATAATGCAATAATTCGAATTCAGCGTGAGGAAAGCCGGCCATTTTTCCTCGTATGCCTCAAGTAAGGCTTTTGATCTCGTCGGGTTCATGACCTCTCATGGATAAGTTAAGATTTTGAATAGTGGATGGGGGCGGGGCTAATTACTGTTTGACTTGGTGTAGCGTCGGTACATCTAAGGATGGCTCAGTTGATTGACACATCCACATAATAATATTCTGACAGAAAATTCAGTTTTTAGTTTTTAAGTTATTGAAAAACTCTCCTCCAACCTACAAATTTGATGTTGGAATTATTGGAAATCCTCTAACTTGTACTTCTTGAGAAAAATATCAATTTTTCATGAGATTCTGTGAGAGTACAAAAATCAGAGCTTTTGAGTGCGTATGTTACTTTCAACTGTTTTCGTGGTTAATATTTTTAAATACTTTGTCCATGGAGATACATCTATGGTCACAAAGCTTCTGTTAACTTTTCCAGAAGATATATTTTTAGATTTAATTATTTAGCCGTATGCAGTAAAACCCTAATCGAGCAGACAGACATATATGCTCAGCTTGCACGCGTTTTCCCCAGTGAATGACATAATCTTCACGTGGTTAGAACAACCTGTGCTCAAGGCCAAGGTCACCAAGGTCAGACACCTGTGAAAGGCAAATCATCCAGTTAATCGCCTCCAGATTTCGGGATTTTACGAGACGGGATTTCACGAAAATTCCATTGGCTTTTTCGACAAGGTTTGTGACGAGGCCAAGTTACAATAAGGTGGATATAAACATGCACACAACAGGTGCAGGGGTCCGTAAATTCTTTATTCTCATGACGGATTGCCTAATATGGTACTATGTGCTTTATATGGATCTAAGAAGATAATTAACAATTTATCCACACCCATCAAGATACTATGCAGTTTTCAACCTGGTGTGCTTTATATATGGTTTATGTATTCAAACTGATGTTTATGTTTTCTTCTACGTTTAGCAGGTCAAACCAGACTTTGTTTTTGCTAAAAGGCCATGTTTTTTATTCATGCCAATTTTATTATCGAATCCAGTCTTTTTATATAAATCAAGAAACTCTTTTAAACAATTTTTTTTGTTGGGTATCCTCATTTGATTTGCCCATTTCATTATTGTGCTGGGTACCGCTAAATATGCCACCCTCGCTATAAAACCTTAAAGCGAACGGGACTACAATTTCCGGCAAAGAACTGAACATTTGCAACTTTTTTTTTTTACAGATTGGCGGTACGCCTGTCGACTCTGAGTCTATATGCAGGAAATGTATTCCTAATTGTTCGTACAGTTTGTCGGGTTTTGTTCACAGAGTCTCTCTTGGTTGTCGGCGGAAGCTCCATGCATGTGCCCTGGTGCTCTCTGAAGGAAGGTCATCAGGAAGCCGATTTGCCTGTGGAGTTTTGTTTTGAGTCCTGTCCGTGTCCTATCCGTGTCCTCATTGAGGGTGTTTCCTTCACCCGTTGAGCTATCTGTCATGCTGTCGAATAAGTGATATAACCTTAAGTACGGCGTATATAAATTTTCACACTGAGTAATCACACTGACACAGGGATATCGACTAATTAAAGCCGAAATATTATCTCATGTTCTAGATAAATTCTCAGAGATAAGTTTCTAGATAGACCTGAATCTCGAGTTGTTCTGGATAACCTATAGGCGCATCTCGAGAAAAGGCAATAAATGTAACATGTATATTGTGAAGATAAATATGTGGCAAATTTGTAACACACATAGATATTAGGTATGGGTGATAATAAGCAAAACCTGAAAAATGAACGGCGTATATATTAATCAAACCAACCAAACAAATCTGGATATTTCACCAATTGCTTACAGCAAAAGTCACCAGTGGGACCAGCATCTTGCGTACGATACTTTACACCAATCGAATCAATATTAAATAACTGACTGACTGAGAAAGACCTTAATATGGAAATGTTACTTCAACGATTACCTTTGTTATTTTGAAGGTCCATCCTGATATTTCCATTAATGCACAGTAATTAGGCCTACTTGATGATGAAGTTAAGCAACAATCGAAAAAACAAAATGGTTAAGAAAATTATACGACTTAATATTGAACTATTACATGAATCGTTACACGATCACTTGGCCGAGCAATATTGACGTGTGGGTTTACGTCTGTTTTTGCGGCTGAAAACATTGTCCACTTGCTGCATCATCGAGATCCTCGTCTGCAGTTGCAAACGGATGTAAACGTTTATTAATCCGCGTCTTAATGGAATGGTTGATTTGCAGGAGAATTGGTATGAAATGTGATTTTTGTGTTTACAAGAGCGGGAAATGTTGATGAATCCGCGATTAAATGGAATGGTCAATTTGCAGGTGAATTGGAAGAGAATGTCTTTTGTCTGTGTGTAACAAGAGCACGAAATGTTTGGTAACTTTATATGTAGTTTGAATACGTTAAATGTGGACGATATAATGACAAGGTCATAAGAAAATAGATTCAACCATTCTTGAAAATTGGCATGAAAATACGTTTGGATAAGAGAGATGCCCTATAGTGAGTGTAGGTATTGCTTCCAGAACTGATATATAGCTGTAGTATTTTAACGTAATGACAAATTAACGTTAACAAACAAAAAACGCTTTCTTTACTGTTTTTCTCACTTTTCTTGATTGTTTATGGGTCGCAAACATAATAAACACACAAATACGATATTTTATTTACTATCCAACACTCACAAGACATGGAGGTGACCGTGAATCGTTACCATTGATTGAGTCAATGTTTGCATCAACAAATTACTCCGTGAAATGTATTGCGTTTTAGGTCAATTAAATTAGCCACTAAATTTAAATAAAAACAAACAAAAAGAGATAAACAACTCTTTTTTTGTTTAAATTGATTTTGCGCGTGGCATTTTAAGAGTGTATTGCTAGCCCGTGAAGTCAATTACATCCCGTTCATATCCTGATTTATCTTGTTACTTTTATTACTGACAGTATTTTAATATTTTGGTCTGGAACCCTCTTAGATTGAACAAATTCATAGTACGGCTCAAAACTCCAATAAAAAAATAAAAAAATTCCATAGGAATATGGTTTTCTTTAAAATTACACGTTTTGAACAGTTCATTCGATTGGTCGATTTTCGATCATAGTTTACCCAGTAAGCCTAAGTCTAAAATTATTGCCCGTACTTGAATTAACATCCCTAATTAAGTAATTTAAATATTTTTGTATTTAATTGAACTCTTTGAGGCATTTAATTTGCTTTGCTCAGCAACTTTTAATATTTCAAATGCGAAACTGTTTGGTACGCAAGTCTGGTACCATGATGAACAAATTCGAAAGGCTTCCTGAACAATTAAAGTGGGTGGTTAGCTTAGGGTTAGGGTTCCTGTGCCCCGGTGCTATCTGAAATAAGGGGCAACAGTATGCGGATTTGTTTTGCTGTCCTATTTATCGTCCTGTAAATGTGCTGCGGTGTCTTGTGTGTTGTCAGTGTCGTTAAGGATGGTATCCTTCACCCGTTGGTCTGCATGGGACGCCGAGATATGAGTTCTGTACAGGACAATCATTCCGAATGGCGGTTGAAGCTTAGTGGAGAAGGTTTCTCCAAAGCTGACAACTAACTGACAGGTCATCGCGTCCTATGGTGAAATAAGGTTATATGGACAATAGGTGGCATTGTTTTCACAGTATACATTTTCCTCAAAACATAAACAAACAATTTAATAAGTCGAACAACTGTCCAAATATGATCAATTAAAAACTACAATAAAATACGTGATTAATTGAGATGGTCTTAGTTGATAGGGCTAATTTTCACCCAATCAGAACACAGCCTTTTGCCCCAAATTGAACCGAACCTGTTTTTCAAACCGGGTCACTCTGTTTTTGCATGTTAGGATAAATTCGGGTTTATAAGACACACAGACCGGCACTTAAAACATCAGAACCAAGTCGTTTACAAACGAAACGAGTTTACTAGAATAAATCAAACTATAATATGGACTTTCAACCGCTTCTAAATTTAACTATATTGTTTAAATCAGTCTGTTAAACCCTCGGGGGAAAATTCCAGACCTCTATAGCCTTCAGGCAGATCTATTACGGTACAAGAGATTACAATGTAAATAAATATACTGCACTTTAAAATGTTGTTTTAGAGACAACTGGGTATATCTAGAAGTCAGACAGATATTGAGTTAGGCTCAAGGAATTTCGATTAAGCCATCCATCAGGTGCACATTGCTGTAGTCATTTCCTTAACCTTCCATTTTGTCATACGTGTATATGATGAAGATACTTACAAGTAATCATTAATTCCCCGTTCACAGGGTTTTCTAGAATAATTAATTATGCATAGTTTTTTGGCATGTAATTTTTTAATTATATTTAATTTAATTAATTATATATCAATACTGGAATTCGGACACATAATGACACCCTTTGTGTTATTTGCACCAATTTAACATATTTTAAGCTAAATGCGTGTTATATCATAATCCCAGGTCAGATTGTATTTATTTCAGTCTATATATCACGTACTTGTATAGGTAAATTGTGTTATGTTAATTGGTGTATTGGCCAAATATGATCTAACACCCCTTGTCTATCAAACATCACTTCTTCTGGCATTCGGAAACCATCGAATGTACTGTGATGACAGTGAAATAACGAGAAATCACGCGAGGTTTGGCCGATTGCCTCTTCTGGCGAACAAACAACTTTGTCCAATCGTAATCTGTATTTTGCCTTGATTTGTTTTAATTTCCCAATTCTTCTCAAATGTATATCAATGTTACTGTCTTTCATGAAAGCTTCATACCTCTCTTGAAGATGCCCTGATAAAGTCGAAATATCGAGATTTGCTACTGTGGATCTATTCGGACTTCCATTATTTATTTTTTACCAAGATTTTAGTATTTCGTTGTTTTTAGTGGCAGAGAGAATGATTTAGTCGGCTATATATGATTATAATGAAATATTTTTGTGTCGTTTAGAAAGTGACCGTTAACAGTATTTTCGTTTTTCGGGAGAAGTCGGATGGCTGACTGGTTTAGATGGCCGGCATTTACTGCTGGCGACTCGGTGCCTGACTCTGAGAGTCGTGGGTTGATTCCTGCAAAATTCTCTGAACTAGAATCTGTTCAGTATGAGAGAGTGTTATCCCGAAAAACGAAAATACTATATATGATTATGTCCGTTTGTTGATTCCTTCATTCTGATCATTTGTATTGTAAACACAAACATGCGAAAACAATAAACTAGTTCATTATCTGAATTTGGTTGATAATAACCAGACCTTTGTTGTCATATTATAAACAAACTGACCATCTGCAGTTGCGTTTGGAAAACAAAAAGCGCCTTTCTTCTACGGAAGGTAAAATGAAAATAAATGGTTCCGTTTGGAATAAAAAGTATTTGAATCTTGGTTCTTCATCGACAAATTAGAACTGATCAACGTCAACAACTTAAAGACCTAAGGTTGGGTTTATGTTTGCGTATTTGTCCTGTGGTTAGCGTCGCGTTCTATAGGGCAAACACTTCTATGAGGACTAAGCTTGTCTGATACGGGCGGCAGGTCTAAGCTTGTCTGATACAGGCGGCAGGTCAAATCTCACTCTGGATGGATTCTCTTTCTCTTGTGTGTGCTTATTGCTGCGTATTGTGGAGATGGAAGGATTCGTACTTCAGAGCGAAAACCCGTTTTCTTCCTCACACGTTGGCTAGATTGTTATCAATTTGGTATCCCCGTTGCTTTAAGTGTGAGCGACACGACTTTATTAACAAACTGATCAAATTTATCTTCTGTCACATAAATACAGCTTATTGTCAGTAATAAAAAAACTAATGTAAGACTTCAGTTTAAAAAAAGTATCCATTTTATAAATATAAAATACTATGACCACATCAATGCTATACATATTCCTCGTATCAATGTGATAGCTTAACTACTAGACGAACAATTCAATGCTGATAGTTAATAAATCAGCAAATATGTCTGGACATGTTTTAAGAGTGAATCGTGCTAACAGCAAAACATCCTGCACAACGGGTGCTACACATCCTTGCCCGAATTGATGTTATGTGGTCAAAGTCAGTGATACAGTTACTAGCTATTATGCCACTGGTATTTGACTAGCGTGCATACAAGCCATAGTCATTATTGAAGCCTTTGATGAAAGGAAGACAAATCGGCGTACTATACTATTGAAATAACATTAAAGGCGAACGTACTCACCTCACAACTCACAGTTTCCACGAAAGTTGCCGAAGAAACTCGAATGAGCCAAAAGTTTTACCGATACAAATCTTTAAAGCTTGAACCAGCCTTGTTGTGCAGAGCAAGATAATCAGAAACTGAACCAAGTTTTTATTAAAATCCTTGTCTTCGATAATGTTGGCACTCGAAAGCCATCGAATGTACTGCGCACATCATCTCGGTCGTGATACGATCATCGCCATTTTGACCGGAACTTCTCACAGCCTGTAGGTTAAACTGCCAATGTAGACATATTCCACAGTTTTCATTTGCTTTACATTCAAACAAAATAGAGTGCATCTAAAGCCATATGGAATTCGCTCGATTACCCTATATTTTCTTATGTGTTCATTGTCCATACGGCGGTAAATAGGCTTCCGGAGAACAAACTGTACCATTTTGATATATATTCATACACCTATTACTGCCGAGCTAAGTGATGACAGCCAAATAACGCGAAATCACGCGAGGTTTTCCAGATTGATAATGTTGGAGTTAGACATTTCATTTATATCTGCCATTTTGAAAAATCTTTCCAATCGAAGAAAACTGATTGGTTAATATTGACGATTCGAGTCATACTAAAATAGACTCGTATCTTTCTCGTGCTTTAGAATCATACCGTTACTAATCTAATTACAAACTACCTTTGTTGTCGTAGTAGTACTGTTTTCGCAAAAAAGTGCGCTAGAGAATGAATCGTCTAAAATTTAGGCCTACTGCCAACTGATAACAAATTAAACATGAAGAAAGAAATGGTCGCAGAACCAATTCAATTTGAAGTCAGTAAAAAGAGAGAAATTGACGTATGAAATCAACCATGAACCTACCAGCAAACTGCACTCAGCGGTAATAATTTTTAGGCACACAACAAGATGGGCAGTGAATACATTAGAGTCAAACACTATATGTTAGGGAGAATGATTTGATTCTCTATTTTACAATGGAATGTCAGTGCATACATAACCTTCTGTCTTAACCAGAGGTCGTGGAGCAATCGGCTGTTAGAGTGAACGTGCCACGTAACAGTACACGCCAGATACCTGCAGCATTCATTTCATCTTATACACAACTGATCTCGTATTAACTTATTTTGGATAAAATACTTGTAAATATTAATTATACCGTCCGTTCAGATATGGTTTCATAAAATATGCAGCCTTACTACATATACGCATATGTAAGTCACAACATGCACACATTCATGTGTTATCGAGTGCAGCTATATAGCCTAGCTAGTCATATAGATAAATTATGCAAAAACTAGTGGACGGGATGATAAGGCACTTTACGTAGACCGACAATGCATGGTCACACTACAAACTGACCTTTCGTGAAGTGAACAGTGTATGGAATTTGGTTTTGTTTTACAGGAGTTACTTTGAAGTTGAGTGGACAAGATCAGAATTAATAAGATTGAGTTTTGATAAGCTCCGTCCGAAAATTCTGCTTGGTTTCTAGCAGGTAACGATATCGTTGTAAGTAAAATAAATACCTGTATACCGCGAAGGTAAACATCATTAAATTGCACATTGTACATTAAGTAATTTGGGGCGAAGAAATAGTTCTTTATATGTCTCAATCGAGGATCAAACAGTGGCTTGCTTTCACCCAATGAGTTAGAACGCCGCCATATAAGTTAAATACCTTTATGTACGGCCTGCAATCCCTAGACCTAGGTGGTTCCACGCACTGGACGACCCTCGTGTGTACGGCGTTAAAAGCCAATCAAACAAACAAAATAGTCCATCGACTATGCTTCCACGGCTTTAACGTGGTACAAAGGGTTTTCACCAAACAGTCAATTAATGAAGCTTATTGGCGAACAATCGTGTTAAAGATGGTGAAATATCAATGCTAATTTGATACAAAGCATAAACAGTAAATCCATTGTTACTTACCACGTCTTATACATTCCCTTCTATTTATATCATAATGAGGTGTTAGGCTTGTATTATTTAAGTTAATGTTACACGGTCAGTCAGTTCATATTCTGATCATTCTGCTACAGGTAATATCCACCCTCTTCGAACAGTCATTTGACTATCTCGTTTAGCCTTGTCATGTCCAAGTATCTTGTACGTTAACGTGTTCATGTAGGACTGAACCCCCTTCAATTCATAGCCAGGGTTCGAGCCGACAATCATCATTTTATAACATTTTCCAATTGCAGATCATTGGCCAGCTTTAATTGCCTGTTTGTTAGATTGGGGCTTCTCGTCGTACGTTTCAATCATTTGGCGGAGGGCAGGACATTTTAAAAGACGGCCATTAGTTACGTGGTCTGGGCTTTGCTTTTCCGTTGTGTCTGGTCGATGGTCAGTTTCAGTTGACCAAATAGCAGTACGAAATGCTTTCCTCTGACATGCTACAAGATGTGAATTTAGAATATTAATTATAATTTGACTTTATTAAAAACTTACACCATTTACATTGGGGTTAAATTCTACACAAAAAAAGTCGAACAGTATGTAATTTTAACCTCGAATAATACTGACTCGAAAAACTTCTTGCAACACAACACCAAGGTTTGTAGGCCTATTTTACAGTCTGGGAAACTGGGAAATTCGTACAATATAAGCCCAACGATGCTGTGTGAAGCCACTGACCTTTATGCTGTAATTTTTTAATGAACACAAAACAGTTGACAGCATGATTGACAGGTGAGGAACGTAGATATGACTTGGGTATGTACATACAATGTTAGCATTTCAAATAGAAAGGTTTCATTTTGGCTAAAAAGTTTTTATTCAGCAACTGTTAGACTCCATTTGACATTCAAACAGACCACGTTGTTTCATCTCAGTCCAAATCAAAGTCGCCATTTTGTATGTTGCCATATAATCGTGACGAATATGGCAGGACCTTCGGCTACAAGTTGTCATAGTTTTATATTCTTAGACACCCTCCGTCACCCCTTCGCAATCCTGGATAATGGAATTTTGTTAAACCCTAACGGCATTTGTTCTCCGATAAAAATCATCCATGATTGTGTTTGGTTACGTTTCTGTTCCCTTTCCTAGTCATAAATTTTGAAGTATGTGATACATGAATGTTTTCTAGACCGCCAACGTCATCAGGAAATCCAGGCGAATTCAAAACGGTTTATCGGTTGTGTGTGTTTTCTTCGTCGATACTGTTTCATACTTACAATATTACCTTTTTTTCTTGCATTAAATCTGCGTTGAACATAGATGTGCACATTGGCAAAACCGTTACATACTCTAAATTACAAGCTTTATTTATTTAATTTTAAGCACTTGAAACATAAAAGTTTACCATCCGGAGCATTCACCTCTAAAGTAAACGTGCTGACAATGGAGTGTCTTATTTGTACTTTGACATGACACGCATGCATCATTGTGATCGTAATGTGTTATCCTTTCTTGCTTCTGCTTCAGTTAGCAGATACTGCGAATTAATATCAAACATACCTTTGACAAAACATCTTATCGTTTTCATTTAATAATTAAACTGGACACGAATATACCATTTTAATTATAGATTGAAAAATTCCAATGGCCACGCCGTGGGTTTGTTGTTGAGCGTATAGGATTGCCGAGTCCCCTTAATTGTAACTTAACTGTAAAGGTTCCAATCGCTGTGCCGACCTTAGGTATATAAAGGAAGAATTCAGGTGGCTGCAGAGATCGCGGGATGGTTTAAACAACTGAAGGTTTCCTACCGGTTTGCTTCGAACACTGACAACGTATTTAAGTCGTCATGTAAGTTCAATACTCTTGAGTGGACAATTAAGAAATGTAAAATTGCATTGTTTGCATTTGGCTTTAGAGACTGCTGGTGAAGTGTGATCTATATCAAGTACTGTAACACACCAATAGAATAAGTATGCCTGAACCAAGAGCTGTGAATAACATACGAGGGATCCGAAATGTATAAATTCCGCGGTTTACAGTAAATACTTGACTTAAAATAGAATCAGACTATTGAAGTCAATTAAACTACTAAGATATATGTATAAGTTGAGACAATTAATGACTTAAGGTTAATGATAGGTCACGATTTTAGAAGACCAGGTGTTGTCGTAGACAGACTGAAAAAGCAAACAAGGTCTCGTAATGGTATATGTAAAAAAAAAGCAAATAAAAAATCCGACGAGGACAATAAAGTAGAACAAAATTCCACAAATTTCTTTTAATGGCAACCCATTAACTAAATATCCAGACAGTAGAACTGATGAGATTAAACGTCTGAGTTCTTATATAAGGAGTCTTCCGGGGACATACGCTCTAAATCCCTAAATAGCCATATAGGAAATATCTAATGTATTTGTTCCAAAATAACGCAAGCTGTTCATGCATTTTTTCGTTGCGATTTTTTTTGTGACATCCTACATAAACGATATTAGCTATGTTTATAGAAGACCAGGTGTTGTCGCAGACATCATTAAAAAATCCAAAAAATAATAATAACGCACCAGTCTTTTTTTTTGAAGATTTTTTTTTTTATGTCGTCCTGTACTAATTCTGTCTAATGGCGGTGCTTCGCTTAACAATGAATCTCACGCAGCATGATCGCTACAATTTTTTCATTTCGGTCAACTTTTTAATATATTTATTATTTCGTATGTTTAAATTGGTTAGTATATATCTTTCTTTATTGTATATTATATCAGTAGGTTGAGCGCCTCACGTCTCCCTTGACGGCGAATATCTTATTTAAGCATTTAGAAGCTGGGTACATAACAAAAACAAAGACGACTAAGATGGATTTTCAAATTCTGGGTATATTGGTAAGCGACGTTTCTGTTGAGATTTCTAATTATTGCTTGAAAACGGTCAGCATCTAGGCCGAAACATCGCTTACCAATATACCCAGAAGTTGAAAATCCATCTTAGTCGCCATGTTTTTGCAATGAAATAAAGTTATATTTACCCCTTGATCAAGCACTTGACTTGTCGCCAGGTCCCAAAACCAGAAGTTGTCATCGATATTAATTTGCTTCTGACTTGACTTTGTTACAATGTTTATTTTACGTGTCATCAAGTCAGAGGTGCGATTGTGCTATCCGTGCATATCTCCTTATTTGATTTCCAAATGAGGAGATATGCACGGGAAACACAAACGATCATATGAGTTGTACGTTTGGGTGTTTTTTGCCCAGAAAGGAAACAGAGCGTTGTTAAAACTAATTCTTACGATTGTTTCAAAACGATATAAATGGAAGGTTGAATTCAACTATTTCACCTTTTAGTTCTTCTCCAACTTTATTTGGCTGACGTCAAACCTTTCTAAAATATTGACCTCTTTCGGTATATTATCCCGGTCTAATCATAAACAATTCCACATTAGCATTGTTTCATTGTTTCAAAACGATATAAATGGAAGTTTGAATTCCCTATTTTCACCTGTTAGTTCTTCTCTAACTCTATTTGGCTGACGTCAAACCTTTCTGAAATATTGACCTCTTTCGGTATATTATCCCGGTCTAATCATAACAAATTCCACATTAGCATTGTTTCATTGTTTCAAAACGATATAAATGGAAGTTTGAATTCCCTTTTTTCACATTTTAGTTGTAATTTAGCTATATTTGGCTGACCCCAAACCTTTCTGAAACATTGAACTGTATGGGTATATTATCCTGGTCTAATCATAACATTTTATCCATTAGCATTGTTTTTTTTATGAAACCAGTGTTTGAGTCATTTAAATGCTGGTCAGCTTTTAATATAAATCATGTCTTGTGTGAATACCATATGAAGTATATTCGGTTCTATTTATCAGGCAGACATGAATGTAAATGCCGTATACGCCCACAAGTTAGCCTGCGGTCTTTTATGTGTATTTAATAATAACCTTGATTTTCTGTCCTCAGATTGCTATACATAAATTCGGAAGAGAAACCGACTCGGCGACATCTTTGCCACACCTCCTTAAGTAGCGACTAAACTTCAGTGAGATTCTTCTGAGAATCGTTCTTTGAAAGCAAGCAAACAAATAATTCCAATTTTATAATCATTTGAGGCAACA
>JAVFBZ010176702.1:0-15827 GCA_032466195.1 Katharina tunicata | reverse complement strand
TTAAACTTTTGCATTGTTTAGTTTTTATTTTATGTCGTTGCAAACATGTGGTATCGTTTCTTTTGGACACTAGTTTAGTATGTACAATGTATATAGCAGGAATGGGTTCCATGTTTTAACAAGACAATACAACAAATGTGAAAATCTGTATGTACCAGTCAATCCTATGAGTTCAGTTATGCTTAAAATTATTTGCATGGGAATTTGTAGTGAGTTCTACATTTAAGTCATGTTCGTATCCTCTTGGCTTACAGTGTGTATCTTAGTTCATTGTGTGGTTGGTCTTCTGCCCTGGTGCTCGCTGAGCTAAGGGTCATCAGGCAGCCGATTTGTTGTGGTGTTCTGCTTTTTATTGTGTAAAAGTACTATGGTGTCCTTAATAGTAAAAGCTGTCATATGAGTGAAATAAGCTGAAGTTAATTTGACCAAAGACTTAAAACAAACTTGTAAACATCAGTTTTTGATACAGACCTTGTCAGAAGTTCGGTCATCTAGATAAATAACCGTCAATACCACATGGAAAAATAACGACATTACCCATTTAAAGTGTTTCAATTTTTCTGTTCGTGCATTTTGTGATCTGGCATAAATTTGATATAAACAAGGGTGATGAGTTAAATACCGTATAAACACAACTACTGGTAGTTATAGTCCATTTCTGAACAGTTTTGGTCATCTGGCTTGGGGCACTTTATTTCGAGCTTACATTCATGCTGTCATCCTTAGGAACATTGTCTTCCCATAGATTTGAATTAATTTAATTAATTTATTCCCCAATAAATAAGAACATACGAATAAAAATCATATAAAAAAACATGCATCAGGCGGGAATAAAGTCCAGTGCACTTGTTCTAGAGAATAAATACCCATAACACGTTTATATATTTTCATTGGCATGGTGAAGTATAGAATTCATAAAAACAAAACTATTAAAAATGTTTTCCCGAATAGAAAGGAGTATTATTTTGTTTGTACTACAAAAAAATCAAAACAACTATTAAAGTAAATAAATAACAAGATATTCCTAAACTATTGGCTTCATATTATTTGGTTGTGTAACTGCATATTCATGATATTGTTGGAATACACCACCGTCATACAAGTGAAATACCCTTGAACATAAAATATCTGACCATATGATTTTCATAAACTTAATTATAGCTTAAAACTACAATCAAACCGCAAGCATACCCAAAAATATTACTAATGATTACAGTTAAAACATTGTAGAAAGGTTTAATTTTCCGTTACAAAATCATGTTATTTTTTTTTTTAACAGTTCAGAGTTTTCTGCTTTCTCTTGTACATGTAGTTTGGAGAACTTCACACTAGTTGATCTGGACAGATTGGTTTTGATTAGTTCACACATTTTAACCACAACGCCAGTTATTCCACATCATAACTTAAATATCTGACATCTCAAATCCTCGTTATCAGCTAAGCAATACTTTGAGTTATCACACAGACAATTGGAATGGACATACTCCATCAAGTGGAGTAGATTGTGTATCTCATCGATTCCTCAAGTTGGACGCTTGCCAGCCACTTTAGAATGAGCCAAGTACCTCTAAAGTAATTTAAGATAGTGTTTGTGTTTGACCATATACTGACTTAAACAATCATAAAAGCTAGGCCTTAATTAACGTGAAATAAAATCTTCAGCACCATTTATTCCTGAACACTCTTATCGACATGGTTTACCAAGGGTATCTATGGGTGCTCAAGGCCGGTGAGAAATTATGGTCCATTTCAATTTTGATTACAGACCTACATGTATCTGTATGGTGTACTAGGGAATATCAATCTCCATACGATATTGACCCGTAGCAACATGGAATATGATGTTTTATTCACTTTACCCTTATTTTGTTTGCCACTCGTTGAAGTTGAGTTACATGTAAAGTTAATAGATAATGAGCGTTATGTTTGTGTTTAATCAAACATTTGGTTGGAATAATTGGTCAGTGTCTTCTGTAGTGGTTCTCTCCATAAAAACATAAACTATTAAATTGTCTTGACGAGAAAACAAAAGAGCGAGTTATCCTGCTCTCTCCTACTATTTAGAGGAGGCAAATTATGACAAATTTATCGCACACTTTATTATTTACAGATTTTTAAGGGAGAGCTTCCTCTTCCTTGACCCTCTCTGAGATAAGGAGCATCAGGAAGCCAATTTGTCTTCTTTTTTGGCCTGTAAACTGTATGTTCTGTGGCGTCTGCTGTGTTGCCAGTATTATTGAGGGTGGTTCCTTTACCCATTGGTTGAAAGAAAGCTCTCCTACCACTGCTTACAAACATTTCTTATATCCATTTCTTATTGGGTACCAGATCTGATAGTCTGCTCTCAGATCTGCACATAGCCTCTTGAGTGAAAGACCACATGTTAAAAAATCAATTCAATTTTCAATTTGACCATGCTACATCATTGGAGAATAGTATTAGGCAACTCACTGAAAGCCTTCTGCTAGCAAATTCAACTGTTTTATCACACCTTGACTAACCCTGGTACAGTAAAAAAACAATGTCTCTTTACAGGCCTTGCATTTTCAAAATCAGACGGGGGTGATAAATAGGCCTTGTCATGTTGGGTGAGGGGGCTGATTTTAAAATTGCTTCAAAATCTTGTGAATTAGTTTTTGTAAATTGTTTTAACATGTGGTCCAAATTAACCGATGTCCATACAAACTGAACTGCCAAAGAATCTGAATAAACTGAGCCTGACCCTATGTAATTTCAAAACGACCTTAAACGGCCCTTGGGGCCAAACACAAAGTTCTGAGTAACAGAACTTTTTGCTCAAGCACAGTACTTTCCCACAATCCCTTTCAACCGACCCACAAAGAAATGTAAACATGGCTTTCTTAAATCGGACACTGTGGCTCTTTTCTGATCTTTGACAAAAATAAAACAATGTGGAAGGACGCCAATTTTGTAAATATTTGACAGCGGTCGGGCACGTCTTCACTCAGGCAGGCTGCAGACATTCAATAAACATATAACAAACATTTGATTAAAATAGTGCTTGGAAATTCATGATACGAGTTATAAGTGGATGTTTTACATTGATCTGACATTAAAATATAAAGATTATCAGTCCATTTTGTAAAATCTTGCCGGGAATTCTCGCTAACTGCACAGATTATTGATTTTTCTGGACGGCACGTGTCGATGAATTTCCCCCAGCGTCACTGACGAAGGGAAACACCTTTGATAAATGGGTCAACATCATTGTCTTTTTATCCAATCAAAATGCTAGATTAGGTTAACGTCGGAACACAACTGTGCTCTCCCTGTAAACATCGATACCATCAACAAACACACACGTCAGGTACCTTGATCTATAAATACATACGACCAATTGCCTCATTAAGAGTTTTTTTTATTAAATACTATGGGTTTGCTCGGACAGATTGATGGACCAAAGCGAGTTTTGTTCAGACAAATCTGCGAAATGGTCGGAAATTGTCCGATGTCCGACCGTTATTTCCTGCCCTGCAAGATAAACTTTTTTTTACACAACTTAATTTTACGGAGCCGATAAAAAGACCCCCTGAAAATCGACCACCGGGTCGATCACGGGGGCTTGGCGGATCGGCTCTGTCTTTATATCAACTTCCTGATCTCAAATCTCATCAATTCCTTATGTTAGACTCAATAGATAGCCAAGAACCAAAACTGTCCAGATAGTAGCCACAAGAGATATAAGTATTTGTTTAGTGTTTTCTGAAAATACTGTTGCCAATAGCATTTAAGTGAACTGATGCTGAAACAATGCTCTCCGCTTATGAAAAACCATCAATACATGATATAACATATATGTCATTCGGTTCTTCTTTTCTGTTGCAGCATCCTTTTACGGGCAAAGCTACATTCAAGTACCATTTCATGATGCATCGAGTTCCACAGAGCTGCAGCTCGAGTTCAAGTCCCAGTTGTCATATGGACTGTTGTTCCTTGCTGCTGGCAGCACGGATTACGTTGCTGTGGAGCTAAAGTCTGGCTTGGTGGAGGTACGTCTAGACCTGGGATCAGGGGAGGCTCTGCTTCATTCACAACCGGGGCTACGATTGGATGACCTACAATGGCACAGTCTCAAACTCATCCGCACCAACGGCAATGTTGATCTGACCATCGATGGTATCCTAACATCCAGCACTCAGACAAAGGGCCAATTCTTTGAACTCAATATCCAACAGGGCCTCTTCCTTGGTGGTACAGGCAACTTTGCAGAAGCTCCATATGGAACATTTCGAAACTACAGGGGATGTATCAGTGACGTGATGTTCAATGGATATGACATATTGCATGCCGCCAAACACGTGAAAAACCCTCTGCAAATATTTGAAATATTCTGGGAATGTGATTCCATATTTGACGCCACTTCAGACCAGTCTGTCAGTTTCCTGGAGGACACATCTTTCCTGGCTTTCCCTGCTTTGCATATTCGTAAGAGCGGTACCTTTTCTTGTGATTTTAAAACCAGGGAAGAGTCAGCTATTATACTGTATAATCCAGGAATACCGTCTAGTCAGGACTATATAGCAGCAGAAATTACTGAAGGAAAGTTAAAAGTGTCACTTGACAAGGGGAATGGAGCGGTCCACATGCTGTCTGATGCTTATGTCAGTGATGGACTCTGGCATCAAATTGACATGTACATTACTTCAACATCCTTAGAAGTCACTTTAGATGGAAAGAAAAAAATGAAAAGGTTTAATTTGGGGGAGAGTAAATATATAAACTTGGGTGGACATCTATTTCTGGGTGGATTGGGGTTCAAGGTCAGAGCAAATGCAATACGCCAAGGTCTCTCCGCCTTACAAGGTCAAACAGCTAGAACTGGTTCAATGAAAGGCTGTTTGCGGAATGTTGTCGTGAACTCTAGAGTTTTTGGTTTCCGTGATGTTCAAATCAGCAGAGGTATTGATTCTGGCTGTGTCTGGGAATTCCCTTGTGCCTCTAACCCATGTGTACCAACAGCACAATGCTCAGAAATTGGTCGAGATCAGTTTAGGTGTGTTTGTGATGAAGTCGTGTGCACCAAAGCCTCAAACAAACCGTCTGGTTCAATTGACGTCCCTCCTGAGAAAATCCTCCTTATTCAGTCTGTGAAGGGATTGGAAGGAGCAGAGAATCCGATTACTACCAACCATATTGAGGTTGCTTTTGAATATAACGATTACAGAATTAGAGAGTCCGCCATAGTATTCCATGTACTAGTGCCTCCCAAGTATGGCCGAATAGAGGTGCAGTCAGGCAGGAGAAATAGAGTTATAACATTTTCTTTGTTAGACTTGCTAAATAATAAAGTTGTGTACCTTCATGATGGGACAGATACAGAAGCGGATGATGTTACTTTAGAAATGGAAATAATGGGAAACTACCCAAATTTACCTTCAACTCTCAGAGAAAAATATGCCTTTGTGTTACCAATAACAATACAACCTAGAAATGATCCGCCTAAAGTAAAACTGCCACCTGATGACACTTTGAGGATTGCCAGAAATTCTAAACTTACAATAACCAATGATTTGTTATATGCTGATGATCCAGACACTGAACCTAAGCATCTGGTATACTCTGTTATTTACCAAGACAAAGACAATGGGTTTTTTGAGAGATCAAATCAACCAGGGAAGTCTATCAATATGTTCACTCAGGCAGATATTAACTCTGGTCAGATCCAGTTTTATCACCAGGGAGATGCTTCCTCATACCTTAGACTGGGAGTCAGCGATGGGACCACAGAGGGTGCATATTCTGATTTGAAGATCTCTGCTAGCCCACTGCAGCTTCGTGTTACTCTAAACACAGGTCTGGTTCTAGCTCATGGAACTTCACAACTAATTCACAAAGATAATCTTACTACCGATTCAAACGTACCTTCTCAAGGGCTGGAAATTAAATACATCATCAAGAAATCGGTGCAGAATGGTGAAATTCAGCGGTTAAAAGCCCCCAGTAATATTTGGGTGAAAGTAAATGAATTTCTTCAGACAGATATTGAGAGAGCTCACGTGAGATATGTTCATCTTGACATTAGTAATCTGACTCCATCTGATGAATTTCAGTTCATTGTAGCTGGAGGAAATGCAAGAACTCCAGAATTGACTTTCAAAATTACCTTTGTTCGTGTTCAAGTAGAAGTTGATATGTCGTCAAAGCTAGTCCTAAAGCACATTTCACAAAAAATCTTAAGCCAAGATGATTTACGCATTATAACCAATGCTGAATCATTGCTACCGAAAGATATCTTAATTACTGTTAATAATCCACCAAGCCAAGGGAAACTTTTTAGAAAATTGGACCCATCCCCAGCTTCTCCACATGAAGAGTTAAGGAAGGGAGATGAATTCACACAGCAAGAAATTGTGACTGGGATGATTGGGTATAAAGTGAACAATATTGGTTTTGAAACTGTAGAAGATTACTTGGATATAACTGTATCAGCATTAGGGGCACAAGAAGCCAAATTCACTTTAAAGGTGCGATATATTCCGGAGGAGACAGATGTTCAATTCATAAACAATGGATTGGCTGGGGTTGCAGAAGGTGGTCAGGCAATCATTGAACAGGAACGTCTGTATGCCCAGAGCAAGGACACAGATGACTTCAAATATGTTATCATTGAACCTGTGAAACATGGATCACTTCTTATCATCGACCCACGATCAAGCACAGTGAAAGAATCAAACATCACTGAATTCTCTAACAAAAACATTGTGAGAAGAGAGTTGGTCTATAGGCATGATGATTCTGAGAACAGCCAGGACACGTTTGTCTTCATCACAAGTCCTGTTGTTGTAGCAGGAGGCGAGGAACAGGAAATCACAGAGTTAACGGGAACTTTTGAGATCAGCATGACCATGAGGAATGACAACCCTCCACGGAGAGCTGTTGACAAAATCTTTCAAGTTGTTACCAACAAGGAAAAGATTATCACTATTGAAGATCTGGCCTTCTGCGATCCAGACATTGAATATGACCAGTCGCAGCTGTTGTATAAGAGACAAAAAATAAGAAATGGAGAAATTGTTCATGCCACAAATGGTTCTGTTCTTCAACAATTTACTCAGCAAGACATCCTAGATGGTGTTATCCTATTTAGACACAAGGGTAAAGCTCATGCCCGTGCGCCAATTTGGGTTACCGATGGTCAATATTATACCACAGAACTATTTGAAATTGTTGCCATGGATCCGTTTGTCATTCTTGTAAACAACACGGGCATACATCTAAATCAAGGGCAAATGAAGCAAATTACAACTTTTAATTTGAGCATAGAAACTAACATGAATGTGAAAGCAGAAGACATTAGGTTTATTGTAAGCAATGGGCCAAGCTCAGGAAAGCTCATTGTTGGTACTCAGCCTGTATCAGTCTTTACGTGGGCAGATATTAAGATAGGGGCTTTGGCCTATAAGCATGAAGGCAACAGGAACCTATCTGACAAGTTTGACTTTATGGTTGATTTAGGTGAGGCACAAGCCAAAGGAACATTTTCTATTAGTGTTCTTCTTGCATCCCAGCTGCGCCCTCCCAAAGTAGTTCACAATAATCTTTTAGAGGTTGACGAAGGATTATCAGGAACTATTGAAGAGGGCATGTTACAAGTGAGTCACCCAGACACACCAGCTAATGAAATTGAATTTACCGTTATTCAACCGCCAAGTCAAGGCCGCCTCAAGGTCATTGGCTTTGAAAGAAATCTTCCTGTTACATTTACACAAGAGGAAATTAACAACAGAAAGGTCCGTTACTATCAAACAGCTTCTGGAAAAACCAGTGACAAATTTATTTTTGATGTGACAAATGGTTTTCAGAGTTTAAAAAGGCTTGAATTCTTCATTGACATTATTCCCAAAAACATTCCAGTTACTGTGAAAAACTTTACTGTGATTGAAGGTGAACAATTTACACTTTCTTCTCAAAACATTCATGTAAAGAGTAAACATTTTAAGGATACTCCTGTTGTGTATCACATTAGCAAACAGCCAGAAAGTGGATTTCTTCAGCTGTCTACAGATCAGCATTCAGTTTTGTCTGATTTTGATTCGACCCAGATACAGGCACGGCAGATTGTTTATTTTCATGATGGAAATGAAACATATCATGACGAGTTCACCATAGTGGCAAAGATTCGAGACACGGCTGGGAAGCACACTGTTAAACGAAGTCAGCCCACCACCATATTTATCACTGTGGAGCCTGTTAACGACCAGCCACCTAGAATTACAACCAACAAAGGTCTTCAGATCTGGAAAGGTGCAATGAAACTGATAACTTCTAATGTTTTGTCAGCTACTGATCCAGATTCTGAACCGGAGGATATTGTGTACAGAGTGAACAACCCATCCAATGGTCACGTGGCTCATGTCAATAACACCTATAAGAGGATCTCTACGTTTACCCAGGCTCTCATCAACAGTAATCAAATCGCTTTTGTCCACTCAGGTAAGGTTACAGTTGTGTAATTGTATATACATATTTCAGCAATAGCTGCCATCATTACTTGCACACTGGTTGGACAATTGCAACAATCTCAAGAAGAATCAACATGATTTTGCAACAGCCTGGGTTCGTTTGTTTGGTTGATTGGGGTTTAGCGCCATACTTAGGTTATTTCACTCATAAGGACGGCATGTCAGCCCAATGGGGCACACAAAGACACCAGAGCCATTTACAGGAAAATACTCAGGACACCACAACAAGCTGATTTCTGATGCCCCTTTGCTCAGAGAGCAACAGGGCACAAGAACAGTTGCCACATATCCTCTAAGGATGTAAGTACTGTAAAATAAATATTCCTTCGTTACATTGTTGTTAGATATTGTAGACTGGAAAAGGCTTAGACAGTTCCTGTTACACTTTTTGTACTGTTACCTCTCCAACTGGTTGGTTCTTCATCCATTTATAGTGTTTTTTGGTTTGCTCGGGATATTAAGCTGAGCTCAAACATGTCAAAGGTATTTCATTTATGGCGACACTGTACTTGAACAATAAACATGACACTCAACAAAGGCATGAATGTTAAAGGATTCAAAATTATTGCTTTGTGCACTTTAAATTTTAATTAAAAAGCTATCAAGAAAATTTACAAAGCCTCAAAGTTATTTTCATTTCATCCTATTTAAAGTACATGTAGGTGATATCCATTTAATTAATAGTGACTCACATGACTATTCAATAGTAAATGATGTAATTTTAGGGTGGTTGGGAGAGAGCTTCCTGTGCTCTGGTGTTCTCTGAGCTAAGGGGCTTCAAGAAGATGATTTGTTGTGACGTATTGTTTTGAGTCCTGTCTCTGTTGCCATTGCCATTGATGGTTGTTTCCTTCACCTATTGAGCTGGCCCAATGTCATATTAGTAAATAATCTTAAATATGCCATAAAATCCCAAACAAACAAATTAAATAATAATGTTTGTTTAATTCATTAATATGACAATATATCATCCAAATAAAACATTATAAATCTGATCTAATAATTGTTGTATTCATTTAACTTTTTTTGTAGGTGCTGAGCAGGGGTCCTTTCAGTTTCAAGCCAGTGATGGTGTCAACAAGGATATTAGACGGACATTTTCAGTTATGGCTGCCCCTCTTCTTCTCATGATGAAGAACAATAACCCATTAGAAGCTTACCCAAACACCATCCAGCCAATCAATCAGCTTAATTTGTGTGCCCAGACCAATGAACCAAACCAAACCAGGGCCATCATGTATAACTTTGACACAAATCCACGCCATGGTCGAATCGTGACTATGATGAGTGGTCGTTCCCTGGCGGTGACCTCATTCTCTCAGGAGGATATAAACCAGGGTAAGATTCACTATCAGCACACTGGATACATGCGGGGATGGTCACAGAAAGACTACATGATGCTGGAAGTTACCACACTGTATGCAGAACCAATTAGACGACAGAGGTTTGATATCCAAATCTCATATGCGAATCTTAACTCTGAAAACCAGAATCAGTTGATACATTTCAGGCCTTTGTCGGTGAGAGAGGGAGGTGAGGGTTACCTAACACGGGAGCACCTGGACGTGACTCGATTCACCAGACAACTGGAGAGTGTGGGCAAGCGAGTGACTGTGGACTTTATCATCAACAGCATGCCCAGACACGGCTATGTGACCATAAAGCAACGAAGAGCCAGTATTAATTCAAAGTTCCATCAGTCAGACATTGACCAGAGAGTTGTTGGTTATCATCACGATGATTCCGATTCTGAACTTGATGGCTTTCAGTTGAGTTTAGCTATTGTTAGTAGCACTGAAGGGAATAGCGGCTCGGAAACCTCTTATTTAAACAATCTCTTTAACATCAGCATTCAACCAGTGAATGATGAGCCATTTAATCTGGTCACACAGAGCCCCAGTATCCAAGTGGTCCAGGGTTTCAGTGTGAACATCACCAGAGATCACCTTCTCACTGTCGACAGGGACACAAAGGACTCCGAACTTATCTACACTATTATCAACCCTCCTAAGAATGGAAAGCTAATGAACAATGACAGACCTGGTGATCAGTTACAACAGTTTTCTCAAGAAGACCTTAATGAGCACAAGATTTCCTTTGTCAGCGATGGTGGAAAAGAGCCTGGGGCTTTTTATTTCAAAGTATCTGATGGTGTGGCCCGTCCTTATTTTAAAAACTTTAACATCCGTGTCATTCCTCTAAAAGTAACTATGAAGAATAATGTTCCAGTGAAGATTGTTCAGTCGGAATCATCAGTGTATTTGAGCCAAGTTAACCTGGATGTGGAGACCAATGGTCTGAGAGAAGATGTCTTGTATTCCGTCAGCAGACAGCCACAGTTCGGAAAGCTTTACAGAGGAGATAAAGAAGTTTTCACCTTCAACCAAACAGATGTGGACAATAAACACATCCTGTACGTCCAGACAGACATGAGCTCAGGTGTAGATCAGTTTACCTTTAATGTAGCCATTGGGGACAGTGTATTGGTCAAGCAGAAAATGAACGTTAGTGTTATCCCATTGGTCAATCAGAGCCCATTCCAAGCACCGGCTGGCAGTGAAGTAGCTATTACAATGTTCACACTGGATGCAAGCAAACTGGCCACTATATCGGGAGATAATCCAAACTTTGACATTGTGAGGGGTCCAAAACACGGTAAAATAACCATTACTACTCGAAAGAAAAGAGATTCTGCTCGACACAATTCATTCAAGGAAGTGAACTCATTTACACATGAAGACATTATATATGGGAAAGTGTATTATGTGGCAAACCCTGTGAGGTTCAAACGCAAGATCAATGATAGTTTTGTTTATATTCTCTCAGCTTACAATGTTCAGCCAGCTCAGGGTGTGTTTGAAATCACTGTGGAGCCAACCGTTGGAGGAGTGGGTGGTTATCCCGCAGTTATCCCTCTCTATCCAGATGGCGGGGTGGAAGCCCCAGTCGGAGGAAGGGGGAAAAGTGGTAACGGCACGGGTCCTAATGTCCTCCCTGATCCCGAACTGGTCAGCCCCAGCATTAGCACTGACCATCTACTCATTATTATATTTGTGTGTCTAATTGTTCTGGTCATAGCTGTTGTGTTAATCGTGTTTTTCCTATGGAAGCGACGAAAGCAAAAGAAAGAGGCTTCTCGTATGAAACAAAGACCAAAACCTCGGCCCTTTATAAGTGATCCTTTGCCGCTGAATCAACCTAATGTACATATAGAACCAAGTCAGCAACACTCTAGCCCAGCGTCTGATGATGAACAGACATTGTCGTATGAGAACAGTAGCATGATCCCAGTCATCAACGTGAGTGAGGATTATGAGGGTGGTGGGCATGCCAGTATGTTACCTCCGCCGCGTTCACCTGACCTGTCACGTACAGAGGTCAGCCCCACAGTGCCCTCATGTAAAGTTACGCCACTTGTTGACAATGATGATACAATGTACAGACCCAAAACCCCCGAAAGTAGTGCTTTATCAAACAACAGTGCTGAATTAGATTGGTCGCTTATGGACCCTGACCTTCTCCAACATTGTCGTACAACGAACCCAGTTCTACGAAAAGACAAATACTGGGTTTAGGGATTTTATACTTACATGCCATCTCCATTTGAAATGGCTTTTTGGAAGATTTAACGAAGGTGCAAACATTTGTATTGGTGCCGAATGATTGATTGCTGGCCAGTCAAAACTTTTTATTCATAATAACTGTTTAACAATTGAAACATTTATTGTGCCGATTTTCTTCCTGGGTATTTTAACATAAGAACTTTCAACTGATTGGTTAACTTTTGCCAATATCTGTCGTCATCTGATCCACACTAGTCCTGATTTCTCAATATTAAGATCGTGGAGAGAAAATTAGTGTAGAAGGGAGTGTTATTTTAGATATAACTAGGATAATCAAGGGAAAATTAAGCAATGCTCTTGCTTTTCACGAAAGAAACATAAGTGGGTTGGAATTATTGCCGTTGAATATATCCACAACTTTTGGCAAGGTTTTCTCATATCAGATCACAGCCAGCAAAACCGTTCAAAAGTATAATAACCAGGTTACCATCTTATAACAATAATAGTTTTTCTAGGTCTGTTTTTCTTTAAAACTTACAACAGAAATAGCTTGATGAAATCAGTCCCCAAAATGAATTTACTGTGTGATGTCATATAGATTTTGTCTCTGGACTGAGGAAGGTGTTGTTACTTGATTATCACTTTGCTGACACCACTCTAGTCTAAGCAGTCATATACGGGTTACTGATGCAAATATGAATAAAGGGACGCAATCATGCTGAACAGAATCATCAGTTACTTCCCTTAGCCAACGTCACGATTTTAACCAATATTTGATTGCTTCTCAAGTTTGTCTTTTGGGATCAAATATCGACTATATAAGACATCTGAAACTATTCACGAATCAGCCTTTTACATGGAACACGCTACATTGTTTATTAACTTATCTTAACATTTGTTAATCTTGACACCAACAGTTCCAACTTGTCTTTACCGTCCACGTGGCTACTGGGAAATGTTAGTCCCATACAATCTACACCAGTGCAGCTCTAGCTTTAAAATAATTTAGTATTCTTTTTAGCAAAAATATATTTTACATAGATACAGGAAATTTCTTGACAAATTCAATGGAAAGGAATTAAATTGCATGTACAATAGATTAACCATCAAGGAAACCAAACCGAATTCTGGAAGCCTTACTATACACCAATACAGCTGTATAGAAATCACCGTCTGTCTTTCTGTCTTTGCATCTTTATTGATAAACGTTTTGTTAGGCTCTCAATTCTGCTGTATAGCAGTTAAAAGAATAAATATTTAAAGAAAAAATAGATTTGGTAATTCAACAAATCTGTAGCGAGTAGGTTTTGACTTTCGTCAAGATTTGTCGAAAATACTTGTTTAATATTCTTGATAACGTAACTCTGTTATATAGTCTTGATTGCTCAAAATGTTGAAATTTACTGTGCTCCTTAAACTAAAAATAAGGAAGCTCCTTAAACTAAAAATAAGGGTGCTTAGACTTTGAAGATTATACGATTTCCACATATTTTCCCATGCTGTCTCTATAGCCGCGGTTAGACGGGCATCGAAAAGGTGAACTAGACTTAGCCGACTCTGATCCGCATCAGAGCTGGTGCAATGGAAAAACGTCACGGAATTCCAAGAACAACAACTGATGCGGATTATTGTTCACCCATCAAATTTGGTGGGTCAAAAAAGGCGGACTATTCTGATACGGATTAAATTTAGTCCACCTTTTTCTGCCCGTGTAAATGCAGACACAGATCAGAGCCGACTCAGACCTACTAATTTTTGGCCTTGTAACCGCAGTTTATGTTATAGGCCTATATACATCCAATAATCTCCTCAACACAAAATAGTGCCAGACTTTACGTATCGATAGGCTTAGAGTATCTAATTTACAACATGAAGCTCACCAAGCATTGCAAAGACTGTTTAGCGATAAATGTGTAATTTGAATTTTCAAAATGTCTTTTGCGGGTTTTGAAACTCTTTTTAGCTTAAATGATCATGGAGTATTATGTTTTTTGTTATTGAAGAAGTCTTTATGTAGTTAGTTCATGTTTTTATTAAATGTCTCACATTCTGTATCTTGCCAGTACTTGTATATTTATACACACCTCATCATTTGATAACATCTAGTCATTACCAACCAAATTATATGCCACATCATTATAACCTATGAATGCCAACTTTTGTAATAAAAAGCGTGAATTGTAGTAATTTGTACGACGTATTGTTTTCTTCTGTTTTGATCCGAAGGCACTCGAAGCAATGTTAAAATATCCTATCCTCTGTACATGTATGTATGGTGTATGTATCTATCTCTCTCGCTCTGAGCTATGGAGTATGAAGAAGCTGATTTGTCGTCGCCCTGTTTTTGAGTACTGTCCTTGTTTCGTAGCATTCATGTCTGTTGCCAGTGTTGTTGAGCCTGGTCCTCCCATTGGGCTGGCACGCCATCTTATATGAGTGAAATAATCTGAAGTACCGCGTAGCTCCCAATCAATCAATCAATCAATCAATCTGTATGTATGTATTTAAGGCGATGATTTCATCAAGTACCTTACAAAAACGGTGTGTGTGACAAGATGCATTTTTTTTTACAAAAGTTGTACGTCTATATATAGATTGTATACTTCCAAATGTTTACAACTTGAACATATTTCAAAATTGTAACACTTTAGGTATAGGTTAACTGAAATACCACCTGGTTATTGTGACGTTGAACGTCAATTAATCTATATATACATCTAGAATAACATTAGATATTATGATAAACAGCTTCTGGTATATATCCCGGTGCAATGTTTCGGCCTATAGTTGCTAAGACTGGTTTAAAGCAACTCGGCCAAAACTTGCACCCGAAATATACCAGAAGTCGGTATTCATAATAATTTATGTTATTCCTTTGAAGTAAAGTTTTACTTCCGTGGTTATTCTAGACTCTATATGCCTGTAAAAGAAGACATAAGTATCTAGATAATTACGACATCCTAGTCTACATTTAAACAGAGGCTCGTGGGGTGGGATGTTGAACTTTGCTTGCATTTGTATAAATGGTCCATTGATGAAGTTTGGTGACGGACCTTGTATGTAGTAACTAGCCATTTTGAATAAAGCTGTACAGCCATGGCGAGGCTGCAGACTCTTGACCTGATCAATCGACCTATGACGCCAGTTCACCTCTATCACGTGGTTGACACTTGTTGCGTAATTGGTAATTTTTTAGTTTGTTATGCTAAATAGAAAGATTTTATTTCTTTATTTTATTTGCTGTTACTTGCTCTGTCAATTTTTTTTTTCGTGAAATGCACTTGATGCCCTATAAGGATACGTTTTTCTACATGCGATACAAGTATTACAGTATTAGGTATTTAGTATTGTGCATGGAATAGCCCCATCACCAAAGGGTTCCATTTGCTGTTGCACCAGCTTGGGCGTAACTGAAACGAAATCAACTTTGACGAATTCAATTTGACAAGAATTATACAAAATTAACGTAACCTTATGGGGGATGGAGAGAGAAGAAAAGGAGAAGAAGAAAAAAACTACTCAACACGCACAGAATAAATATTACAGAAAGTAGGTATTGAAGTCGGATTCGAAATACCAGGCAGTTGGACTTTGTCGGGCTAGACGGGTGTCGGGCTAGTGGGTTGTCGGACATGTGGTGTATGACACGTCGGACTACGTACTGCATGGGAATCTCAACCGAACGTACTAAAAACATGAAGCTTTTAGACCGGGAGCCCAGGGCCTTTTGGTCATACGAACGAGGTACCAATATCTAAGCTGTGGAGTATTCAGATATCAA
>JAVFBZ010176680.1:0-10630 GCA_032466195.1 Katharina tunicata | reverse complement strand
GTGTGTACGGAGTAGAGTTGACCGTTTGCGAGAACGACTACAAGGCCTACCTGGTCCAACGGATTCCGAAAAAAAAAATCGCGTATTGATCAAAATCACTGAAATTGTTAATATAAATTTTGGTTGACGTTTGTCAATAATACCTAGCAAACTTAGCCCGGTGTGTACGGAGTAGAGTTGACCGTTTGCGAGAACGACTACAAGGCCTACCTGGTCCAACGGATTCCGAAAAAAAAATCGCGTATTGATCAAAATCACTGAAATTGTTAATATAAATTTTGGTCGACGTTTGTCAATAATACCTAGCTACCTTATCCCGGTGTGTACGGAGTAGAGTTGACCGTTCGTGAGTACGACTACAAGACCTACCTCGTCTAACGTATTCCGAAAAACAAATTGCGTATTGATCAAAATCACTGAAACTTTTAGGTAATACGCTATACATTTTGGTCGAGGTGTGTCAATAATATCTAGCTACATTAACCCGATGTGTACGGAGTAGAGTTGACCGTTTGTAAGACCGACCACAAGGCCTACCTCGTTTAACGGATTCCGAAAAACAAATCGCGTATTGATCAAAATCACTGAAATTGTTAATATAAATTTTGGTCGACGTTTGTCAATAATACCTCGCCACCTTATCCCGGTGTGTACGGAGTAGAGTTGACCGTTCGTGAGTACGACTTCAAGGCCTACCTCGTCTAACAGTTTCCGAAAAACAAATCGCGTATTGATCAAATTCACTGAAAGTGTTAGGGAATACAATTTAAAATCCGTCGAGGTGTGTCAATAATATCTAGCTACCTTAGCCCGCTGTGTAGGAGTAGAGTTGACTGTTTGTGAGTACGACTACAAGGCCTACATGCACCTCGTCTAACGGATTCCGACAAAACAAATCGCATATTGATCAAACTCACTAAAACGCTTAGGAAGTACAATTTATATTTCGGTCGAGGTTTTTTAAAAATATTGTCAAGTTAGTAACCTTAGAACTGATGGGTGTGTTTATTCCAACGTTTTTTTGTCACCCTCGGTACTGACCATCACACTGTATCACTCGCAAATGACTTATACTAATAGGATTTGACAGATTCTGAATGCAAGCAAATTCCCCCAATATCAACACCGATCTCCTTTTCTGTAGTGTTAGTAGCTCGGAATAATTAATGATCTATATACAAAGCTCATCAAGAACAATATACAAAGAACAATTTTTAAATTATGTAATCAAACAATTTCATTCTATTAAATAAGCTAAGCTAACAAAAATTAACGGTCAAATGACAGTTATTTGAAAGGTGGTATATCATTGGTTGTACAGCGGGGTCACAGGAGAGGAAGACTTTCTCGTATAAATAGTTTTCAACCAGGTTGTGTAATATATATTTATCATCAAGCGTGATCACACTGGCACCGGGATATCTACCAATCAAAGCCGATAAATCATCTGATGTTCTAGATAGCTTTAGTAGTACTTATATGAGTCCGAATTGAGCGTCAGTTATTTTATCATAAGTCTTATTCGTTCTATTAGTCTATTATATACCGAGTTCGAATCCCGGTGGAGGCAAGCAAAATTTTCATTCTCTACATTTATACAAAAATATAATACGACTGTAAACAGTTTACCTAAATAACTAAGTAAAGTAACCCCTCTATACTAATTGATATCATTGGTTTCACCTTTTTAAATACTGGGTCTATAACACCTCTATACATCTTTCTTTTGGAAAATGTCCACTGTTAAATATTTTATTAAAACGTGTTACATTTATGTCTTTGAGGATATCTTTGCAAGCTATTATATATTCATTTAGTAAATTATCATTCCCTAGGCTTTTATTTCGCTGAATTGACCTAATTATGTCCAGCACTAAATTTCCAGAACTGTCCGCTTTTAGTTGATCAAAGATATACAAATCTTCATCAGGTACCATGCTCTCTATTCAAATTCCCGATAAAACCTCTAAATAACCCAAAAGCCTTCATAACCGATAGATTTTTTTGTTCCTATTGTGTCTGAATATTTTATGGAACTTTTTGGGGTTTTCATATTTGAGTTTAAGAATTTATTTTCCCCGAGTGTTTTTGAATTTTGCTTTACATTTTCTAGACAAAATTTTGAACCTTCGCATAACTTGCTTCTATTTTCTAAACTTTTTAATTTATTAAAATTGTTATGCTAAACTTTGTAATAAAGATATAGCGTAATTGAGATTGCCACAAGTTTGATCAAACCACGTCTAATGTACATTTAACCTTAAAAAACCTTGGAATTTACATTTGTTACATTTAACTTCTATCGCACAAAATGCATCGAAGCTATCACGCGAAAAGTTTGTGAATAGAAAAACAGAATTATCCACTGAAGTGCACTCTACCAAGCCATTAAACTTTAACTTTGACGACTTGATGTCCCACAGAATATTTCGTTTCGTGTTTTGACATATTTGATTGAGATTGGAGCCTGAGCGGAATCCTCATTGAAGTCCAGAATGGAAAATTCAGCCATCTTCCTCAAAATCACCTTACTTGAAAACATCTCGAATTTTGTCATTTTTAATAGAATCTACTTAATTGCCACACTTCTATTCACCAAGCACAAACATATGATTATCCTTGCCATATTTAATCAAAATATTTTCAAGAACAAAGATATCTGAATCTACAAAGTTATAACACTTCAAGTTTTCCGGTGAAATGTCAACGAAGCACAAGTAACTGTCTTGTTCTGACCTATAGTGTTTTTTTTATTTATAAAATCCAGATTAATTACAAATGTACTCTCTTAGTTACTTCTGTTAATTTTGTACATCCATGTAGTTCTTAGCTTACCAAGATTTCCACGTCAAAGGAACTACCATAGAACTAATCTATCCAACACTCGCTTAATCTAATGATGTCATATCCTTGAATGTGTTTTGAAAATAATGCATGGGTCACATATCTTGTTATGAAAATACCTCATAATATTTCAAGCAAACACACTAAATTTGAGCAGGATATTTGACAACAGTTATCTACCACTCTCCATCCCCCACTTACAATCCACCAGGGAAATACTATTTTCTGTCAACGAAGATTCTGCCATAGAAAATCTAGGCCCATTTTCCTTCATTTCGAACTTTATTAGCTGGATCCAGCTGTTGTATTACTTCATCATATTGTTCAAACATGATAGTTTGAATTCTTAAAGTTTTGGCCAGGCCTTCTCGCAAACTATTTATACCTCTGGTTTAGAAAATTTACTTCAATTTTTTTTGGCTGTCCACCTGTGAAACACCACGATCGGCCGACGCGTTGCAAACAAATATTATTTACGAATTCCGGCTCAATTTCCGTCTGATCTTTCAAAAACCCTCTCACTATAGTTTCTAACTCCTCGGCTGTTTACCACGTATTACCGCCTGCCGAGACATCTGCCGAGGTGCATTTGTAAAAATGAGATTGTTTCTCATCGATCGAGGTTTCAAATCGATAATTTCAGCCTTTACATTTTCCTTTGCAATGTTCATGTCTGATATATTATTTGTATTTAGTACACAAATTATCAATAGTCTTATTTATCTATGAAAAGCCACTTTCAAAATCTCGCTGAACAGCGTCCATTTTTCAGTTCAATAGCTGAAAAATATCAAAAGATATCGACAACTAAGGGTGGAGTATTGTTTGCAATATGCGGTACTTGAGCAAGGCAAGCTGGCGGTGAAGTCAAGTTGAATATGGCAGAGTTTGTATCTCTTATCGCATATATGTACAACAACGTGAGGAGGTCCGTCATAAGCCCTTGTACTTGTCAGATAAGACTTGATGGTGCTGGACAGAAAACGCTTTCATGACCGCTGAAGTAAAGTCTATATACTACAAGGTTAAAACATGGTATATTTTTGCTAGACTAGGCTGGCAGGACTTCATCAGGCAAATTGGTCATTTCATTGCCTTGTGGAGGCAAACTTGATAATATTTCATTAAACCAAATATACCATACTTGAAAGCAGTGTAAGAAAAGTGTTGAAGAATATTTCCACTTTCCATTAATTTCCCAACAATGATTCTGTATTGTATTTTTTTAATAAGAAGGACTACAGTCCTTTTAGCGATGTAGGTTTACGAAGTTATGGCTTTACTTAAAAAAAGAGGAATAATCTATCAACTGTCAGATTTGACTTTTTTACGCATATGGAACGCAGAATAAAGTAACTTTAACTGAAGTCGCCATCTTCTAGTGACGTAAGTTGGGCTTGTACCTCTTCTCTTTAACTTCAGAATATCTAAATGGTGGCAGTTACTGGTCTCACGGAAACCGTCAAACTAAACTCGGAGCCATTGGGGGCGTTTTCTTCAAGTGAAAACGACTGTCTGGGCTTAGAGAAATGTTAGGGATCGATTGTATTGTCAACTTAGAAAAATTATTTACAAAAGACAAAATATCATAGAAAATATCTGAAATTTGGGTTAGCTACAAAATGATGGGTATTATTCTTTTCCAATTGTTGTTTGACATCGTACGTCAATTGATTTAACTTTACATTAATAGTCTTGTATTTGTTTTTCGTTGAAGGGCTGCTCTTGCTTAAAGTCGGATCTTCTTTACTTCATTTGAGTGCTATTCTACTCCTCAGTCCAGACTTCCACGGTGGTTCATCATCTTTTTGTATAATTCTTTAATCCGAATGTCGGTGACGTAGTGGGAAAATAAGTGGGAAACAACTATAGCAGGGCACTGTACAAGGGCAGTGTGGGGCACCTACGGTCTGCACTTTGTCTTGGGTTTGAAACGGCTTACAAGACCACCATTACAGCTAAAATAGTTCAAATGTTTTCCCCTCTTGCAAATTGATTTTGGTGGAATTTTTAGTATTAATATAAAGTATTGGATTGGATGTTTGTGGTTTAGAGTGATTTGAAAGCCTAAAAGGGTCCCATTTAGTGTATGATGATTGTTGAACGAGGTGTGATTCGGTTATTGGTTACATTCTGAAGCATGGCTGTCAGAGCCCTATCATCTTTCATGTCGGCTAGTTCATAATTTTATCTACCACGACCTGTCGAGCATTCGATAGTGTACTCGACAATGTATGTGCTACGGATTTTCGCCCTACACAAGTTTGGGAGGGAGATACGGAACCTAAGGTTAATACTTCAGCTTATGGAAAAGTAAAGGTGATCTTTGGCCACCTCGGTAAGAAAAGGAAAGAAGCTACCAGCGGATGGACTAGCACAACTCCATGTCTGATTGGAATGTTGTGATCATCCCTAATCCCTGTAATTGCCCCTAATATGAGGTGTGATTCATTTAATGTATAATTAATGAATCCAAAACATGGCAAAGATGGATTTTTAACTTCTGGGTATATTGATAAGCTACGTTTCGTCCTAGATGGTAAAAGACCGTTTTCTAGGTATCAATATACCCAAAAGTTGAAAATCAATCTTAATCATGATTTGGTTATGTGCCCAGCTTCTAAATGCCGCTCAAACAAAATATAACATCTATCAACATCAGCAGTGTGAAGGGCCGCTATCAAAATCTAGCTGAATTGCGATTGTCAAGTAGTCAACCATGAGGGTCACCGCGTATTTCCTGCTGACATTTCATCCAGTTTGTTTCGTCAATGTAGCATGTTTTATCCACATGACGGGTCATTCAACAATCAACTGGTATGTAGACAGATGTAAAAAATATGTAGATTCAAGTAAGCCTGGCTTATGTCGTATACCATGTCGACCACCCAGATCAACATATACTATATAGTCAATGCTTTTAATGAGGGGGCAATCTATGAAAGTAGCCATCATCCACTATGAGCTCCAATGAGCTAACCAGATTGCATTGATATAATTTTCTTTGCAGACCTGAATAGATTCTTATGTCACCTGCGAATTATGTTTACTTATGTAATTCGCATGTATACAAGGTAATGAGAAGAGCTACACAGGTGTATCGTTTGTCAATAAACTGGCTGTATAGAATCAGGAAGGGGAGCTATTATACAATCAGAAAGGGAAGTTTGTATTAGACACGTATCGACTTTACTCATGGCCCACGTTTGGTAAATAGCTTGAAGGCACGTTCCTCGTTAGTTTTGTAAAACCGCAAGGAAAATGGTGGTTAATGTCACTATAGATAGATAGATCGATAACTCACAATAGGTATAAATACCTCTTTTTATGGAGTGTTAGTGGCGTGTTACCAGATCGCCATTTATTTAAACTTGGCAAAACTGGGTCAGCATTTATTTAGTTATTTAGTTAGCTAGTTAATTAGTGTTTAACGACGTACTCAAGTGTGTTTCACTCAGATAGTGACTTTGCGTTGCTGGTCTATGGTGAAAACCCGCGAAGAAACTACGTGAAAACCAGAGTGTGAGCCAAAGACAAGCGCCTATTTGTCAGTAATTTTGCAGAATGTCTTCGTCACGAGAGGGATATCATAATGTGTAATTAATACAAGACACAAAAGCGTTACACAAAAATCGTCTTGTACCCTAACGGTTGATCCTATAAATGATACAGTGGATTACATCGGAAAGGCAAGAATGATGTTCTAAAACATCGGAGTTTATCGGGTTTTCTCTGACATGCTTAAGCCGTCTTTTGAAGGGGATTGAATTCTCCAGCACACAAACGACAACATTGATAAGGAGTAGACCTACTAATGTTTGTCTTTATTTGGGCCAAAACTGGGTAGACCCTAGACACCCCACGGCCTTCCGCTGGTAGCTGGCAGACCAACTCACACACAGTCCTAGCGAGTGTTAGAACTTGTCAACAGAGAGGTGGGTGAGGCGGATGTGTGGACCAGAGGCGTACGTACACTTGTGCGCGCTAGACAACTTCAGCACGGAGGCACACACATATCTGTAATTCTACATGAAATTAGAAATCCCCATCGTGCGCACAAAAGACACCCCCGCTCTACGGAAGCCAAATATACGAACAAAACTATACAGACACTGATCACTTTGTAGTCCTTCCATCCCTTACTGACTTTTTTTAATACTAACATGTGCTGCATAATAAATGGTACGGATGGTGGCTGGACAGGAGCCTAAATATTCCCTGGTGTCCTCCGGTCTTTCGCCCTTTAAATGTCTTGTGTTGTCATGTTGGTGCCTTTAAATGAAATACAGGCCTACTGTGTTCTTAAATTTAAAAATCGATGCCGTGCAGACGTATCCAATGTGCTGAAATAACGTATAGGCCTACTAACAAAATTGTTTTAACTTTTTACTAATGCTATTATTCTGGGTTATTTTCAAATCATTACGAGTGGTGGCCAAAATCACATTTACTGACAAAGATACATGTAGTTATATTTGCAGTAGTAAATATATACGAGCTTATTGTTCATTTTGGTCCATCTGTTACCGCAGTTAACGACAAAGGCAGATCATAGCCGGCGAGTTAAGCAAAAACGTAAAATTAGGTTAACCTTTGTGTAACCGTGCGCCCGTATTTATTCACACAGAATAGTTCGGGTTAACCAAATGTAACTAGTTCATGAACACTTGTGTTTGATGTCAGAAAATGACGTCATACAACCCGTTACACAGCAACCTTTAAACCAATTTACCATAAAGATTGATTGATTAATTAGCTGCCATAGCCATGAATTTTTGTACTGGTGTCAATTGGAGGCAATGCATGTACTGTATACGGTCCAATTTGAGTTTATTATTTATTTTATTGGAGGACGTATTATCAAAATAAAGTGTTGTATTTCTCTGCGATTGAAAGGGGAAGCGACTCCGACACATGCAAGTCACCGCCAGCTTTCAAACATCCGGCTAATGGACATTTACAGCAGGCTTGAGAACCACAATAAAGCGAGAAAAATATCGCTGATAAAGCAACAATCGGCCAAACCTCGCGAGATTTCTCGTTTTTTTTTTTGTCATAACTAAGCTCGGTCGTGATAGATGTATAGATATGTCTCAAAATGATACATTTTGTTCGCCGGAAGCCTTTTTACCGCCGTACGCACAATAAACACATAAGCAAACAGGGGGTTAACGAGCGAATTTATTATGGATTAAGATGCACAATGTTTAGTTTAGGAGTAACTTACGTTCTGAATGTAAAACAAATGGAAACTCTGGAATCAATCTACATTGGCAGTTTTACCCACAGGCTGTGAAAAAGTTCCGGCAACAATGTCAATCATCGTATTAGGCCTACGTTCGAGATGATGTTCGTATAGTACATTTGATGACTTCCGAGTGCTGTGTACTTAGCTGTACTGGTAATTGAAATCACTATGAATACTAAGTATCCAGAACAGAATCATTCTAAAATTATCCTTCCTTTATAGTTATTGTACAGCTTTGTTACTTAATCGATTATCAAGTAATTTTTTACGATACAATTTCAACAATAACAGAAGAATCAGGTGATTATTATTTCCATAGTAGGTCTAGTTGGTATTCTATATTACGGTTATACAGTACTATGACTTCAGTATTTCAGAGTTATACAATTTTTGATTTGATTTATGGACAAGAAGAATTCTACAAAGCAAATATTTGTGTTCTGCAGCTCATTCCGCAATGATACGTGCATGTAAGAGAGCTGAGAAGAAACCTGCAAAAATCCACCCGTGATGGACTTAACAACTGTTAAAAGTCCCTCAAATATACATGGCAGACGGACTCGAACCGGTGCTCTACGTTTATTGGTGTTTAAAAAGACCATATGTGCTACACACGGTGTCAGATGGTTGATTAGGTTAGCATACAGCAAGATTAGGCTAACATTTAATTGTTAATCTGCGGTTGTAGATATTTCTCCTTATAAAGAGACGCCGTGTAATATTTGCATAAGTGGGCCTTGTACCGGGTTGCTGAAAGATAACCCAGCGTTAATTTTTGTAACATCACAAAATAATGTGTATGGCCCAACGTCGTTAACACCGCTATTGAGCAGCCGACCCAAGTCGTTGTTTGACACCAACATTGTTCAAATCCAGCATAAATAAGCAGATTATCTGGGATTAGAGCAGAGCAAAATCTTATCTGAGAGCAGAGACAGACCTTCGCCGTGGATTGACGTAATCTAGTCCAGGGGTAGAGACAGCCTTTTTCACAGGAATGACGTCATGAAACCCAGGTTTAGAGAAAAGCTTCCAATATTGAATGACAAAATCTAAAAAAGGTGTAAATGAATGTGCTTCCAAGCATTGACCACCGACCAATAACCTCAGCATTGTCCAGAAAATTGAATTCTAAATTGGTTGCTAAAAATGTTAACGCCGTGCTCAAGGGTATATCACTTACATGGCGGTTGTGTGTTTCAGCATTTGAAGTAACTGATAATCCTATAGTTCTATAGCAAAGAAGTCGTACCTCCGGCCATAAGTACGACATCAGAAATGTAAGCTGGAAACATATTGGCCTTAGTTAGAGGAACTGTCATGAAAGAGAAGTAAGTTAATCCGACTTACCGTATGATATACACGGAAGCAGTAAAACACACAGTAAACTAAGACAGCTATCCATGCTGGTACATCAGGAGGTAAAGACTCGCTTCAGGTATAAAAGAGCTGGCTGGTGTTAATGAATGTACGGACTTCCCAGGAGATGGACTTGGCTATCAGCATATAATAATCGTGCACGTACGCTTTCACGGAATAAACAGATTTGCCATTATAAATACACCTGACTGGAAATCTCCCTCGAGGAAATCGATTTGCTAAATCGACCAACTCCGTGACAGGTGGATCGGCATTTTCCGTAAAATACCATTATCAATAATTATAATGGGCACAGTTTGCAATATTGAAATCGGACCTGTATGTGACCCGTCTGGCCTCTTTTCCTAATTAATACTCAAATACTTTGAACTCCTCTGTTAATTTGATAAACTTACGGTATGGTTGGCTAAAAGCACTTTGCTTCAGAACAGTTTCACCTGTACCGACTTCTGCCTAAGGGCAGTATATATGTCCAGGTTACTTTTACGCTGTCACACTGGGCACTGGAGGAACGCTTACAACTGAAGTGACTGTTCTGGTGGTGTAATTAGTGTTGGAACACACCTCCGTCAAATAAGCAGAATACCTTTGAACACGCCCTTAGCACCCACTATCTATATATATAATATTTAATTTTTTAACACCACAGTTCTCATAAATGTTTAGACAGTTAACACAGAATGGCATATTAACAAACAATGAATGTGATAAGAATAACAGAGCATAACATGTGTAATATCGCCCTTCCCACAATTTTAACATGATTTTGTGTTTGTTTCATTTTTTAATTTATTATTATTATGATTACTTTTGATTAGTTTTAGTCCCCAGTCTGCTTTTCACCCTCGTCTATTTAATATCAGCCAATTTGCTATTATCCTTGACAGATACCCGAATGTCGTTTTATGTATTAGAATTTTATGTTAATATTTCTCTGTATTTGTTACATTACCGTTATTTTTTAAAACAATTACCCTTATACATGTATATCAAATATTTGCCTTTGTTATTGATATGAATCATGGTCGAAAATGCAAATGATATCTTGCCCCTTATTTGTAATATTTTACCTGTATATTTCATATATCTTTTATGAATTTAATCATCCTCAATCTGTTTAATAACCACAACAAATAAACATTACAATAAACATTTGAC
>JAVFBZ010176669.1:3181-13479 GCA_032466195.1 Katharina tunicata | reverse complement strand
CTATACCACTTAACAAACTACTTGTTGTTCGAAGGCTTAGAAGTGGAGAAAAGGCAATCTTGGAGGTTTTATGAAGTTCAGACTTGAAGCTTCCAGAAAATATAAGTTTTATTTCCAAATTCACATTGATAAATTCAATACATTACTTAAGACTAAGGCCATTAAAAGAGAAGACCAGCGAATTTCGACAAAAAACTTATTATTTTCCAAGTGATTTTGGAAAGACAATTCACCATGTCACATTTGGAACCGAGAAAGCATATCCGTTAATTATTAAATTTAAAAACCGGAAGTGACGTTATTGTTGTCTGTCCTCTTATGGATGAGCCGATTTATGCTTTTATAAGGGAAAATGACCCCATTGTTCCAAGCGATCCTTGGTCTTTTATACATGCCGTGAGATTGATTTACAGTCAACATAAAACAGGATGTCTTACTGCAATTATCTGCACCTATTGGATAATCGCATAGGCCATTTTCGACTAAACTGTTTTATTTCCTTTAAAGTTTACGGTACTTAGGAGTAAACTTAAGTGAATCCGGGGATTTCGAGTGCTTTCTCCAGGCGGTCGGTTTATGTGAACATAGCCCTTCCTCCGTATAACTGTAAGCGCTAGTATTGAAATGCCCTGCAGTTAAACATATATTAGAAACGAACTCACTGAAATACGCCACTATGTATATGGATATATTATTTTGCGAGATAAAAGCATAAAAAGAAGACATATTGTTTTTAAAGCGGCGCTCTATCATGTATGAGCCTGGATGTTTATGGCGTGTTGCATATAAGCCCTGGTAGGTTGGTATGGGCCATCCAGGCGCTTTCTATATTTTTAAGATTTAATACAGCTTCCAGAAAGAAGCTCGACAAATATTTGGGCACGTTTGTTATAAGCACCTATTGTAATATACCGGTATGTACACTATACCCTTTGTCGTTGTTTCGCTGTAGTCTCTAAACACAGTTGATCACGTTTGGTCTTACGTAACATTATCAACCGGCACATCCACGAGGGGACAACCACGACGAGAAAGGCCTATCTTAGCTGCGAACAATGACGTCCGGTTTTTAAATGAAGTAATTAACGGCTTTCACATGTGACACTGTCAATTATCTTTCCAAATACACCAGGAAAATAATATTTATTTGTCGAAATTCGCTGGTCTTGTCCTTTAAGGTAGAATTTGTTGAGGATTTAAGGTAGTGCTGGTATTCTTCTCAATTTTGAGAAATGTACGAGCCTATTTAGTACATTAGTGCATTTGTATAAAACGGTCCATTGATTCACTTCGGTGATGGACCTTGTATGTATGACATGCAATGTAAAACTGTAATGGCGTTTTGAATAAATCTGTGAACGTCATAGCTGCTGACACCTGACCTGATTAATCGACTTATAAAATAAATTCAAACTCTTTCACGTGAATTGATTCTCTTGTTGCATTGGTAATTGCATTGGTAATTTTGACCTAATGTTATGCTAAATTGTTCAATTTATTTCTTTATTGTCGGTACTGTTACCTACTCTATGTCCATTTTATTTGCGCGGAATGCACTTCTTGATGTCCTATAGGATACGTTTATCAACATGCCATATAAGTAATACCTGCATCGGTAGCGAGGCTGCTGAGGCTTGACCTGATTAATCGACCAGTGAAGAAATTTAAACTCTTTCACGTGACTTAATTCTCTTGTTGCATTGGTCATTTCGACTATGGAAGTAAAGCAGAAGGAATAACAGTTCTTCTTGCCACTCAGGGCAGACAGGTGGAATATCCCGCTGTCTATAGAATGTTGAATAGACCCGAGCCCCACGCCCAGCCTTTGATGTACTGTGTATGCTACCGCCAGCCAGCTCAGATAACGATCTCCCGCCTAAGTCATGTAACCGCAAGTGGGACATCCAATATGCGCACAGGTTATGCATAAAACAGCTGATTTGTGCTATACGCGCACTCGGGAAAAAACATTATCTGTGAGTTCCAATCTTTACGAAATTTGCGATTTTTGTTGTAGTTACGGTGATTTAAAAAAAAAGTGTAAAGATTTCAGAATTACACTTTGTTTCTTATTGATATCTTCCATCATGTTTAATAAGCAAGATGTGCACGGGATGGCTGGTTTGAGAAAAAATGTAAATTTCTTCATTTAAATAACATGAGCGAAATTGCTGAAATTTGTCATTTTTAAGGTGTGATTTTACTACTTTCCGCGCTTTGAGGAAAACCGAATGTCATAAAAGAACGGCATTGTTAATTTTTAATAAAATCAGGGTTTCTCTCCCTTACCGAGTAAGCGAATCCGAAGAAATTTAAGAAACAAAAAAACATTGGTTTTGGGTTTTTGTAATGGCCAATGCCTTTTACTACATGTGCGCGTGTAAACGATTAACGTTTTCTGAACAAGAATATGTTCAGTATCAGAGAGTGTTATCCCAAAAAACTGAAAACAATAAAGGATATTCGCAGGGCACAAACGCAGGAAACCACAACAAATAGTGTGCCTCTACCCAAGTCCTTTTCAGAACGTTTACTATTGTCATAACTGACCCCGGCCAACCCAAGCTAGGAACAGAGAGACAATGATAATTTGATGGGAACTGTGTTCGTACTCTGTTGTGTGATAGTATGTGTTATGAACGAACTGTACGCTACAGATATAGTTTAACGTCACAAACATTAGCCTTATGGCCCGACAAAGAGTGAAAACCTCGGGGTGAGAAAAAAAACACCCTTTAAGTAGCCGACAGACTCATAATATGCATGAACAAAGTAGGTCCGTTACAGCAACGCCCTACACACGGTCAAATTTTGCATCAAAATGTTGACGGTTTTTTTGAACGTGTATGGGCCCCTTAGTCATGAAACCAAAACAAACTAAATATTCGCGTAACCTTACACGAATGCTTATGTTAATTTATATACAGAAAGTGACCGACGTAGTGTGCGATATTGGTGCGGCCTCAAACGAATATCAAGTCCAAAAGACTCAATCATTTAACACAATCCATCACCAGAGTCAGAAGCTAAGAAAATATCATGAATATATACATAAGCACATCCAATCCCTGGAATGTGACAGCCATGACAAATCGTCTCAGTGTACAGAAAGTTTTTACCAAATTCCCGCGGTAAACAATTCAACAAAAGACTTTTAATAAGGGTTATAAGAGACTAAATGACTTTATTAATATCAGAAAAAGAGGGTTAATGTGATGGGCGGATGTTACACAACAAAGCTGAGAGGTTAAAATGAGTTTGAGCACAATTTACCCATTGACTCTCAAATACGTTCATAAAGAAGTTGTAATAGTCATAAGAAACAAACACTTAGGTTATTTCAGTACACTACCTGGCTTTGAAATGTACGAAAATACTCAATTACCAGGTAAAAAGGTACCCCAATTTACTGTACAAATCGCTAAGTGTAAAAACTTAAATTTGACAATTACCCTAATTTTCTGTTTAAAATCGTTGACTGTAAATAGTTAACATTTGACAATTGCACCATATACTTAGCTGTTCTTCCCTTCTCTTGAACAGGTGAAATGCGTAACACTGATGTGCAGTAGTGTTATGAAATGTCATTCTTTTCGTGTTAACAAAAAAAAAAAAAATCTAAACCCCGTAAGATAGTGTAATTCATAAAATAAAAAATAGAGAACATAAACTATTATCGCTTTAAAACAAATAAGAGCTATCCTATATCCTTATAAGCAAATATTATTTATTGCTCCTAGAAAGTAGCGCTTACCCTTAAAGATCTGATCAAATTCTACCTTAAAAATTTTGTTTTGTCGGAAACTGCTGAAGATGAAGCAGATTCAAAATGTTTTTAAATTAAATTACACCACAGTTTGTCCGTTCATGACTTTTTGTCTATAAGTCACAAAAGTGAGCGAAGCAAGGCATTACACTACCCTTTCGCTAGTTAAAGAAAATTAAAAAGGCATAGAAAAGTAATTCATTATAAAATTTAAGATCTAAAAAAACAGAATTAATATTGACAAAACTTTTTATAATCACATGTTTCAGTTAATGCGTATGAGATTCTTACAGGAGCTAAAAGCTACTAAAATAAAATACAAAAACAATAAAAATATACAAAATAGATTAAATCATAAAAAACATATAGCATGTAACATAAAATGAGCTGAAAAAATTGTTCCACTGGAGATCGTGGGGTGGTTCTTAAGGGGTTTCTTCTCAGTTTTTCACTATATGCTAGCAACACAAAGTCGTCATATAGGTCAATAAAATAGTCAAAAGCAATGGGGTGCTGTTAAATAATCCTCCACGTACAGTAATTGTTTATTCATATTGTACATAGTATCTAATCCATGCCTATATTTCAAAGTTTTTTTGTAGGCATCAGAAAACATTCCCTTTAAAAGACGTAGGTCTATCGACCATTTTAGTTCATTGTTTTTTGTCATATTACCTGAAGTGCCCCGGACCCCCAAAATCTAAATCCAGCCAAAAAAAACACCTCGGGGTCAGCATATATTGAAAGGAACCAGGATGAAGATGAAGAATGCGAATGGCAAAATAGTACAATGAACAAAATTGCTAGTAGATATATAATCGGAAAAAAAAAAAAATGGTGTCCTAGAAATTATTGTCCATTATACTATTTTGCCTATCTTTGTTTCAAATGTTTGACTAAGGTTGGATTTTCAAATTTAAATTCTGTCCATGTCCTGCCAAGTAAAACGTCATACTTTCTCTTTGTAAACTGTTTTCTTACGTTGTCATAGCTACTCTATATAAAGCTCATGTCTCATTGTACTCTTTGCTTTTGCTACACCTGATGAACTAAGTTAATCTTTGAAAGTTTGTGAAAATATATTTCCACAATGTATAAAGTCGTGCTGGTTGTCATCTGTTTAGCGAGCTTCATAAGACATCTCCATAATCAACTAAACTGTAATCTACATGTGTACTCACAATTGTTTCACTTGTGTCACCATGGATGGCATACCAACCCCCGGACACCCAGCCATCAACTTAAACTGATTTACACTCATGATTGCTTCACTCATGCCACCTCGAATGGCATTATACAGACACCCGAACATCCACCTAGTGGCATGGCACGGGCCACCCAGTGACATGACGCGGGCCACCCAGTGACATGACGCGGGCCACCCAGTGACATGACACGGGCCACCCAGCGACATGCCAAGGGCCATCCAGCGACATGCCAAGGGCCATCCAGCGACATGCCACGGGCCACCCAGCGACATGACACGGGCCACCCAGCGACATGTCACGGGCCACCCAGCGACATGACATGGGCCACCCAGCGACATGTCACGGGCCACCCAGCGACAAGCCACGGGCCACCCAGTGACATGACACTGACAGTTCACCAGATGAAAATATACTCGAATAGGTCCATAATTGCTCAAGTGACAATATACGGACACCAAGTCAACAGATGACAATATACCAACACACCAAACCACAGTTTTCTGACAAATGGCTTATCAGACATTACTACATCCCCTATGCTATATGCCAAGAAACAAATAAATTACCTACATAAATTCTTAAATCTAATTTCATTTGGGTGGCACTGATTTGTCAAAGGAGACACTGTATAATTAATTCCCAGTCAACACCTGAACATCTGTATAAAATCATATCAATCTTACATATTTAATTAATGACCAATTAACTAACAATTTTGAGCACTTTGGCAACAATGTTTAACAGAGGATTTGAAATCCATAAAGTGTAAATTTTTGTTTATCCGATACTTTTAGGCATGTATCTGGTATTTGCCAAAACATTCAATTTAACAAGAAGTCATAAAACCAATGCCCAAACTTTCATTGAAGCAGATATATCAAAAAAAGCTGTCAGTTGTAAATTTGACACACCTGATAAAAGATAATACGTAGCTACCATATATAAATATATAATAAGAGAAAAATTCAATACATAAATATATTTCTTTTCTTTTCCTATTTGTTCATGAATTGGGAAGCTTCATTTCATCAATAATGAAAAATAATGAAATCAAAATTACAGAACAAAATTAATGCCAAAGAGCCAGTAAAAAAATTAGAACAAGAGTAAAAGTACATTTATTAAATCATCTCTTAAAACTTACGTGTACTTCTAAAACTATGCCATCCAAAGAGTACAATCGTCATACAATTTCAACAATTATAAAAGCCTCTAAAATCATCTAAAACATGCTTTGTAAACATATATATTTATACGGTAACGTGTGTATATAAGAAGATAAAAAAAATTTAGGTTGCATGCGAATCACTTATTGTAAATTTTTTTTTTCGTAAGGTTGACTAACTGAAAACATAGATCTACAATTAAAACCGCAAGCGCAAACACAGAAGAAATTTCATAAAGTTTAAATACATATTAAAGGTGGCCATGTTGTGTTGGTTGGTTTAAATTTATACAATTTACAATCAGTAATGCCCAAAAAAAGATAGTATGGTAGTCTGAAATAGTGCAAAAGGACAGATTTTCAGTCTATTTTTAAGAATTTAATAATGTTATGGTTAATTAACAGAATTTTTTAATTTTTAACAACAAGGGTGATTATACTTCCAATACGATTTAAAGGGTCTTTTACTTTTAGTTTAAGGGTCAATATGGATTAATATGGCTTATCAAAATAGTTTTTTGGCTTGGATTTAGCAGTAAAAGTTGGTATAGCAGTAAAAGTTGGTATAATAATATATCGTATATATATATGGTAGTTTATTCATTCCACATTGAACAGGTCAGTCAACGTAATAAGGCTCGGTGCAGTCTCCAGTTACCTTCCACTGTGATGGCAGAACTCTCTACAGTTTAGTAAGGTTTCGAGAACTTGTGATTTCAACGTACAGTTTTCCAGGTCTTCGCTGATCACTTTCGCTCTTTCTTCCGAACAAATCTACCTGTACCGTTTTCTTCGTACTTTCTTCGGCTCCCATTAGTACGTGTTTACCCATATACTCATCCTTGATGATGTTGTTGTTCCAAACCTGTAACAATGTAAATTAAAGGAATGAAAAAATTCAAATTAAAGTTATCAATTGTGTGGTAATTTAGTGAAGGTAGTGTTCTCTGGTCTTGTGTTCAGTTGGATTGTTTGATTGGGGTTTTATGGCTGTACTTAAGGTTATTTCACTCATATTGCAGCAACACAGAAAGGACCACAGGCTTTGGTAGCCTGATAGCCTGATACACCCCTTATGATATGACTTCACTGATTTTATTGAAATGTCTAACTTATCAGCGACTAAAACAATCGGTTTGTAGATAAACATGTACATAGAGCTCCCGATTTGTAACCTATAGATATCACTCTTATCGCGTATAACGCAGGGTGATTAACAGATGTAAAACTCCCGTCGAGCAGCCTTTTTAATTTCGTAAACGGATTATCCCCATTCCCCATTCTGCTTTTTGTCAAATGTGATGCGACTATTTCGACTACTTCTTAATCTGCTCTACTCTAAACGGCGGAAAACAGAGAGGAAACCTTGTAAAAACCGCCCCCGAGATTGCCGAAGTCACCTCATGTGACTCCCTCATATACCTCAGGTCCACTGGGAGGCTTGAACCCGTGCGGTACATGGAAGGAGGATCTGCAGTCAGACGCGCTAACCACTGAGCCACGGCGCGGGCCCTCCATCGTATAAGAGATACCCACCTGTACTTTGATGGGCTTGTTGACAGGTTCAGTCCTGTAGAAGATGGCTGAGCAGTTCCACTCCGGGTTAACGTTGTCCTTAACCACATGGGTGAATACCTTCTCCCCTTCACACGAGATAACACAGTAAGGATCAGCACCTGGCATTAACCAACAAGAAATACTATTACATTTTTAATTGTTTGTTTGTTTGTTTGATTGGTGTTTAACGTCGTACTCAAAGGTATTTCATTTATATGACGACGGATTCTCCACTCCTTAATCTGCTCTACTCAATCCGTGATTGCCGAAGTCACCTCGTGTGACTCCCTCATATACCTCCGGTCCACTAGGAGACTCGAACCCGTGCGGAGGATCTGGAGTCAGACGTGCTAACCACTGAGCCACGGCCCGGGCCCTGTTATTGTTGTATTTTAAAATATGTTTACAATATAGATACATGTAGGTATTTATCTTATATCATGTTTCACTGTCTTCATGTCTGTAATATTATCCTTATTTACTTGCTCTATAATAGGTTCGTTTGCTAACGGACACAACTAGATTTTAATCCATGCATAAATACCGATCAGCTTGGGTCAGCGACGATATTGTTAAGTTACTTTAAAAATAATGATTTTTTTTTTTTTTTTCGGAAGGTTATCCTGTGATGGTGTTTATTGTAATAATTTCTGATCACATAGCAAAAAACAGTGAACTTATATCAGATTACTAGTTCTACTGTTGGGACTTCATATTCATCACTAGGTAATGGAAGCGGACCGTTGGCAAGCTTTCGGTTTTGGGGGGCATAATAATCATTTAAATTCTAGCTGTGATCTCCAGTCCCCTTCCCATAATCCCGCTAATTGCACTTATCGATTCTTTGTCTGTTAATAACTTAAACAAACACCAGAAAAGAAGAATCCAATATCTTGGGATATAGTTGAAAAGTTGAGTGTTTTCTATCCCAATCTTCATAACATGAGGTAAGTCTGCTGTTACAAAAACAGACTGTTGTTTTGGGGAGTGCAATAACCTCAAGTTTGGAATTATAGTTATCCTAAATCCTCAACAAATTTGACCAAAAGGGCACAATTTGTAAGTAACTTACTGAATTTATCAACGCGAGTTTGAAACTGAAACTTATATTCTCCTGTATTTTTAAGTCTGAACTAAATAAAAATTTCAAGATTGTGTTTCTACACATCTTAGCATTTGCACAACATGAATTTTTGGTAAAGGGGTCGAAATTGTTGTGGATTTATGGTGTACAACAACCAAACAAATGCATCTGACATCGAGCCAAAATGAATCATTATCTTACCTCCGCGTTTATCCTGTTGCTCCAAGCCCACAGCTTTAATGACAGTGATTCGGGTGACCATTTGAAACTGTTTAGCACAACAGTTGTACCAGGGGGCCTTGGGCTGGTTCAATACCATGTGTCTGGAAAAATATACACTTCATTTATTCAAATATTTATTTATTAGTTCTCCTCTTTCGCATCAAGGAGATATGAATGGTATTGCAACCATCATTGCATAATTTTTCACACATGTATTTCTAACTAGATAATGAAGTAGGAGAAATTTCTGAGAAAGAATGATCCCATGTCTTACTGACAAACTCAAAGAGATATTCTTTAAATGGATCTTAATATCTGGCTGTCATACATGAATAACAGAGGAACAAAAACAAATCGAGAACCCGAGGGAACCTACTTGAAAGAGTTTGAGGGGGCCTTCTTGAAAGAGTTTGAGGGGGCCTTCTTGAAAGAGTTTGAGGGGCCTTCTTGAAGGACTTTGAGGGGGCCTTCTTGAAAGAGTTTGAGGGGGCCTTCTTGAAAGAGTTTGAGGGGGCCTTCTTGAAGGAGTTTGAAGGAATCTGCTTGAAGAAGTTTGAAGAGACCTACTTGAAGGAGTTTGAAAAGACCTACTTGAAGGAGTTTGAATGGACCTATTTGAAGGAGTTTGAATGGACCTATTTGAAGGAGTTTGAATGGACCTATTTGAAGGAGTTTGAATGGACCTATTTGAAGGAGTTTGAAGAGACCTACTTGAAGGAGTTTGAAGAGACCTACTTGAAGGAGTTTGAAGAGACCTACTTGAAGGAGTTTGAATGGACCTACTTGAAGGAGTTTGAAAAGTCCTACTTGAAGGAGTTTGAATGGACCTACTTGAAGGAGTTTGAATGGACCTATTTGAAGGAGTTTGAATGGACCTATTTGAAGGAGTTTAAAGAGACCTACTTGAAGGAGTTTGAAGAGACCTACTTGAAGGAGTTTGAAGGGACCTGCTTGAAGGAGTTTGAAGGGACCTGCTTGAAGGAGTTTGAAGAGACCTACTTGAAGGAGTTTTAAAAGGCCTACTTGAAGGAGTTTGAAGGGACCTACTTGAAGGAGTTTGAAGGGACCTACTTGAAGGAGTTTGAAGGGACCTGCTTGAAGGAGTTTGAAGGGACCTGCTTGAAGGAGTTTTAAAAGGCCTACTTGAAGGAGTTTTAAAAGGCCTACTTGAAGGAGTTTGAAGGGACCTACTTGTAGGAGTTTGAAGGGACCTACTTGTAGGAGTTTGAAGGGACCTGCTTGAAGGAGTTTGAATGGACCTGCTTGAAGGAGTTTGAATGGACCTGCTTGAAGGAG
>JAVFBZ010176658.1:0-15830 GCA_032466195.1 Katharina tunicata | reverse complement strand
AAGCGGCACTCCAGAGTATGTAACTTACATGATAACTGAGTAGCAGGTGTACGGCGGAAACCCGGGAAGAAACCAACGCGGGATCTCCCCAGCCCCCTGAAAACTTCGTTACACCAGTGCACACAGCACAGATAATTATCCACTCATAATGTATATTACAAAATAAATAATGCTTTTGTTTACATGGGGTTTTACGCGGTATTTAGGGTTAATCACCTCATTGGACAGCTAGTCCAATTATATCCTATAAGATTTTGGACAAATTCAAAGGATTTTTTCTAAGGAATCCTATAGGAATCGTACAGGAATGCTTCCGGATTTTCCTATATAACATTGTTCTATGGTACCCTATTGCATGTTCTAATTAGATTACACAAATTATTTATTAAAGACATATAAATCCAGTAGCATTTTAATGTCATGAGTAGGGCCTGCAGTTTGATGTTACAAAGGACATAGCACGACAATGTTCAGTAGTTTCCCATCGGTCAATTTGTTATCAATACATGAAATCCCATAACATTTTAAGAACAAGGAATTTCATAAAAAAACATTGTTATGCACATACAGTTTAATGTAAAAAATTCAATTTAAAAACTAGTCAGCGCAGGGTCTGAGGGAATTTACTGAAATGAACGACAAGTTACAAGACAAACAATCTGTAAAAATAAATGGTATGATAAAGAGTGTAGAATTTTCAAAACTAAATCCAGACACGTTTTAAAATCGTTTAGAACGACCAGGTCAAATTTTAACTTCTCTGTGTATAATAATTTGAGGAAGCAGTATAAAACATTGTTAAGAAATAAAAAGGCTAAATACAAAAACAGACAGATAAGAACTGTTGAAAAATGCTAGCCACAAAACTTTTGGTCCGTTATAAAAGGTATTCGATGTCAAAAACGGAACAATTCTATAGCAACTGACCAATGGTTTGAACATTTCAGTAATTTGTATCAATCAAATAACAACACAGAAGCTCAACAATTAACTCGAAATGAGACCTTACCAATCCAAGACACTAAGATAGCCAATGGTATATTGAGAAGTCCAATTATCAAACAAGAAATAAAGCATGATATTAACCGGTTACAAATTAATAAATCACCTGGTATTGACAGCTTATTGGGGGAATTTTTTAAAAACTCCTCTGACAGAGTCCTTGATTATCTAACCAAGCTATTTAATTATGTTTTCGACTCTGGTGAATTTCCCGATCAATGGAAAGCGGCTATAATTGTTCCGCTGTACAAAAGTGGTAATTTAAAAGACCCTGGTAACTATAGAGGTGTATTGCTCCTTAGAATATTGAGTAAACCATTTACCAGTGTTAAAAACAATAGGCTTACGCAATGGGCAGATAATACTAATTTAATATCTGAAACACAGGCAGGTTTTAGAGAAGGGTACAGCACAGTAGATAATATATTTACTCTTTATAAATGTATACAGAAACAGTTATCAAAAAGTAAAGGGAGAATGTATATAGCATTTGTAGAATTTTAAAAAAGCCTTCGATTCCTATCACACCGCTGTACTATCAATGATATATCTTCTTTTAAAAAACTGTAATTTGACTGCCCATTTGCGTTAGCTGGTTTAATGGAATGAAATTGTTTGATTATATTATGTACTGTCCGCCATCCTTTTTAAATTGTTAAAAAAATATTCTACTTGATAAGCTTTGTATAAGCTTAAGAGAATAAAGATTATTATTATTATGCGCTACTTATTAGACGGTTCTCTTTAGCTACACTGGTAAGGGACACCACCAGCGAAGAACAATGACAGAATTGATCCACGAGTAGCAGGATGCAAAATGTATTGGAATTAGACAAATTTGGAATCTACACTGCACTGACAAAACACAATGAACAAATCGAGTTTCCGTTACCACGAGCCTCGACGAACATTGGTCCAGCTATGGGCAGTCTAATAATTAATTCTTGTCATGATTAATATACTTGTTTACCAAAATAAAAACCTGCTTTATTATGTGTTGTTTTCCATAACTTTTGTCAATTGCTAACGATTTAATGCCCTGCAAAGTACACTTGTAAAAGTAAATTAACAGCTGAAAATGGGAACGATGGTTATTATTATTATAAATGTTCTAATATGACACAGTTACAACAGAGTGCACAGCGTTGTACTGAGAGTAAACATCCACAGTCTCATTACCTCATTTAAACATGCAATTAGTCAATGACAATGCTCCACACAACTCCTACCGTAAATATTTTAAATCAATACCAAGAGAAAACGTAAATCAATAAGCCCGTTTATCTACGCTGCCTTATCGTACAACCACAACATGGAATCCTACTGTGTCAACACCCATTACCAGAAGTTTGTACTATCTTGGACTTCAAAGATATATTGCGCAGTTCATCTTAGGAAGAAGAGCGTACACACGTTGAAATATAGTAGTCACTATAAATATTTGGCCTCGACCAGTGTTCGCAAAGATCTCCTGATGTCGAAGCTCGATCTCCTATATTTGAGACTATCAGCTACCATCGAAAGGCTTGCGGTTTTATTAATTTTTCGCAGTTTTTCTATCACCAAGAGATTTATGTGCACAGAAGAATCGTGAACTTTTTGTTACAAGTAAGAGTGTTAACAGTTAATACATAGGTCAATGGAAATGTAAATCTGACAAGCTGATGTTCCTTATCGTAGAACACAAACAGGAAACATCACTCAGTCAACACCGATAACCGTCAAGTTCTACTATCTTCAACTTCACATGTGTTGTTTTAGCATGAAAGCGTAAAGTGAAACTACATATACTGTAAAATATTTCTGAACTGTAAAACTGTAATCTCGCAAAAAACTACGCACCGTAAATAGAATTTTCTGCTATAAACAGTGAAATGTTGATGGTTTTATACAGTTTTGCTCTGTAACAAATATCTTTAGTTGGAAAGGTAAAATCTCCATTACAAAATTATATTTTTAAACCATGATATAAACAAAAAAACTACCACAACACAACAATGGAATTGATTGATTAGTTAAATTGTTTTTTTTCACAGTAATTACAGTTTTTTTTACTGATATGGCGACGTGCCAGTCTGCATCTATAATATAGGTGGAATCAGACAAAGTGTGCAAATTTTAAGTTCAATCCACATCAATAGTTTGACTACCTACGAAACGGAGGAGAATAATAACATGTGTCTGGGAATAACTACACAAAAACAATAAAAAGTTGAATGAAGAAACACAGCTAGAAATAACAGTCGGCATACATCTTAGCAGACAAAATGCGTAAGTCAAAAATGTTAACTGTTTCGCAAGGCTTTTGTCATATGTGGTCCCAATTACAGTTGAACTAGAGTGCATAGAACAAACAACCTGATTTACAGTATTTTCGTTTCTTGGGATAACACACTCTGAGACTGAACAGATTCTAATTCAGAAAATTGTGCACGCGGTGACCCTTGCGGGATTCGAACCCACGGCCCTCAGTCCAGTAAATGCAGTAAATACCGACCAACTAGATTGATTGATTGGTGTTTAACGCCGTGCTTAAGGGTATTTCACTAATATAACCTAATATAAGCCATCCGTCCTACGTAGGCCTCATTTAAACATTGACCGACCAACTCCTTAATTATGAAAATCTATTAACAGCGTCAGAACTATTAAATTGTATTGCAACATAAATAAAACGAACGAGTTCATAATTTACCTCACACCATTCATCTCAGTTTCAATAGGAAATAGACAAATCTACGTCTAAAGGAAGATGACTTTATCTGTCAGTTTTGTCTCCCACGTGAAATACAGAACAGAAGCTTATTGTTAAGTTTGTTTATAGAGTAGAGTACCAGCATATACGTTAAGCTAAAATCCTATATCACTATTATTATTTAAAATAAATTATATTTTAAGAGCAAACCCGTCGAGCGTTTTTAAAAGATTTATCGTCAGGTCAACATGCCACTGTATAGGTATAAACAACGTGATCCATTCGGCCATCATCACTGACTTGTGGAAATTATTCACCAAAGACTAAACATGTTAGAGACGTGTAAACCAAGTGTGAATGAAAAAACTGTGAAATAATTGAGCGAAATACATTCTCAAATGTAGCCTTCAACTGTACAGAATCAGAAATACTGTAGAGAGATTTATGTGCAAAAAAACATCGGCACGTGTCTGTTTATTACACGAGTTACACTTAACCAGTCCAGTGAAAGCGATAATTAAAGAACACTATCGTTTTACCTCATTGTAGAATGCAAACAGGAAATACTAACAAGTCAAGGACCATTAGTTCTATCTTGGACTTCAAAGTTCTTAAAAAGTGCTTAAAAGATATTTAAGAGCTTTAGTGATAAAATAAATACACACAGTGTTACATTAGTTTTACTCAAAAGACAAGGGTCGTGCTTTTAATATTTTTACAATAAGGAAGCACTGCCAAGTTTGAATAAATGCAACATATTCTGTTTGAGAAACACTTGTAGGCCTTAATTACTCTAACGTAGGATCAAATACAATTATTTTCTGGCGGAGTGATATCAAGTCAACTTTTCTGGTTCACATATACCCCTTACCTCTAAGGTTTCGGGTAAAATTCATGCGCATTGTATTTCAGTTGGTAAAGGTGCATTCACATTAGGGGATTGTCAGTAAAGACTTTAGGGAATTCAGCCGTGTGATTGGTCCCGATTTTTAAAGACAAATATTGACCAATGAAAGCACAGTAAGCAAGGTGAAGTCGTTACTAAAATCGCACCATGTAAGAGTGCAATCAGCAACTGCTTTAAGCAAACCTTCACTTTCTGTTGTCTAAGCTTGGAATTAATACCGAGAGTTGGCCAGCAGTATCAGGTTTGATTGATTGATTAGTGTTTAACGCCACATTTAGCAGTGTTCATCTATACACTGTAGCGTAACTGCATGGATGGCACAGGCAGCTTGTTATCCTAGTGCCAAAGCCTTTCATATTTTATCTAACCAAAGTCTCCCAACGTGTATTATGTATTACGTAAAATTTCAATTGCGGTCATTTCAGTAAATAAAATCCGCCCTATATGCAATTATGCACACAGAATAAACACACAAGAATCTATACTATACCAGGGCTTAAATAAGGTTAACTTTAATGGGCCTCGTAGGAGTCCACGTAACTTTTAAAATAAGAAATTGGGCATTGCTCGTGTTTCCAGAGAGCACCATGACACAGGAAGATCTCGCCAACCACCCAATCCGCAAAACCTCGCGTGATTCTTCGTTATTTGTCTGTCATCACTTAATTCGGCCATGATATGTGTATGAATATGTTTCAAAATATTTTGTTCGCCGAAAGTCTATTTACCCACGTATGGACAATGGACAAGAAAAGAAAATATAGGGTAAACGAGCGTATTTCATATGGTTTTAGATGCACTATATTTAGTTTAGGAGTAAATTATGTTCTGAATGTAAAACATCTGGAAACTGTGGAATCTGTCTACATTGGCAGTTTGACCCACAGGCTGTGAAAAAGTTCCGACCAAAATGGCCATGATCGTATCACGTCCATGTTGATGTGCGCAGTACCGAGTGGCCAACCCCCAGGAGTGTTTGAAACCTCCCTCAACATCAGCGGTATCGAAAACATTACAAGATACCTTATCAGTCCATAGGTTTTCTTCTGATATCCAATGCACACCCGATTGTAAGTTTGATTGGGGTTTACGCCGTACTCAAAGTTATTTCACTTATTTGATGACGGACCAGCCCAATCGGTGAAGAAACACACCTTAAACGATGCTGGTAACATGCAAGACAGGACAAATCATTTACATAACATTTACAAAACAGGATGCCACATTAAATCGACATCCTGGGCCCATTATCTCAGAGAGCCCCAGAGCACAGGAGGCTCCCACCCAAACACCCGCCAATGCACACCTGAAGAAGCGGCTCTTTATTGCGACAGTATTTCACTTCCATCATCGGTAAGACTCAAATGATGTTGCTAGTTAATTTGAAAGGCACAAGAGAAACATTTAAAACAAACCAGGGGCAAAATTGCCAGAAAATACAATCTAAAAGTGCCAAACACAACAAAAAGCTGGTTGACAGGGAAACTCTGGCATGACATGTGTCTGACAATACCATTACCACTGGGAAGCCGTCGAAAAAACTAATCGCTAAGTTTAGTGTACGTCTAATGGAATTACCGCGAAAACTCGGGTTACACAAACCAGGTCATGTAAATGTCAACAAAACCGACCCGAGTCGCAAATCTTATCTAACACAACGGTTAGTGTCTGTCAGCTTAAAGCAGTCGGCACCAATCGTAGTATCAAAAACTGCCCGCGAGAACAATGATAAATGTTGGCAAAGCTGTCACCATGGGATGTCCAATTTAAGTTAAACTCCGAATTGAACTCTGAATTTCAATCGAATTGATAAAAAGTTCTTGCTGAATTGCTGAATACTTGTTTGTTTGCTTGATTGGTGTTTAACGTCGTAATCTAGACCATTTCACCTATATGAGGACTTATTATCAATTATATTTATTTGTGTTACCGGTGTATATGGTGGAAAACCGGGAATAAACCTCGTAAAAACCACCCCGAGAACTTCGCAGCCACGGGAAAATTTCCCTATATACCAAAGGATTACAGGGGGATCGAACCTATTCCGGGTACAGTGAGGGGGCTCCGTAGTCCAACGCTCAACCACGGAGCCACGTCGAGGCCCGAATTGCTGAATAGAAAATCTATTCTAATTTAAATTGAAGGCGTTGCTCATATTTGATCAATAATATTGATTGTATTCATTCTGGTGGTGCTCATAAATCGGTTCTTCACAACATATTTAAGGCTATTTTATTTACCTGACGACGCGAGGAAACACTCTCAAGAACACTGGCAACAGACAAGGATGCCACCGGATATGGGCAGGGCTCAAACGGGACACCACTACAAATCGGCTTCCTGATGCCCCCTTAGCTTTCGAGCACAGGAGGCTCCCACCAACCATCCGCCATTGTTCATAGAAAGCATGCCATTAAGAAATAAAAAAGGATCAGAATTTTAAAGATTTAAGTGTTCAGTTATGATTATTTAATCTTGCCGAAACCAGGTTTCCAAGAAAGTATTGCCAATATCTATTTGAGGAGAGCTTAATTTAATAAATACTGTGACCTATGTTGTGTGTGCCATCAGCAGTTTAAAATGACGCTGCATCTAAAAGACCTGGGCTAATTCAGACAAAGCTAAAACAGTAGAAAGCGAAACCTCAATTACACTTGTCAGAATAAGTCTGAATCGTGTGAAATATAGTCACAGTTTAAAGGGAATCACATCACACGAAATTGAATAGCAAGCGATGAACTAAGGCTATGTTAGAAACTAGTTTAATATAAACAATGAAGGCAATACAGTAAGTGTATGGCACGGCTTAACATATCGTGTTTCACAAGATAGAAATCTTGTGCACTTAGTTTAAAAATATGCCGTTTACAACTTATTAATATAAATCTATTTCTTATTTTAAATAAATGTTTTTTATCGATCTGAATATAACTTATATCGGTGTCTATCATAAATGTATTAACATCTGCTTCGAAAACAACAACATATACAATATTTGCGGTTTTATCAAAGCACCGAATATATGAAAGTAGAACAATAAAGTTTTCCCTTGATTCAAAATGTTACGTGAAAGAAAACCTTCACAAATTTTATAACCTCTTTAGATACAAAGTGCTATATCGAATGAAGATACTGCTGGAAAATAATGCCCTGTTTCCAAGGTTTAGTCACAAAGAAACGTGAAAGAAGCTAAGACAGTTTTACGAGCGACTTTATTGTGGCGAGCCCATTTACTGCAAATATATCATATACTTACAGATTTAAGCATCAATTAGCTATCACATGCAACAATGTGGCTAAGCTAAAAATCAATATTTTGGTGTTTGATTCTGACTATATAAACGAAGTTACGTGAATCCCATTAAAATAGTTTTACGATTGGATATTAAACATCTCCGATATTAAACATCCATTAAACATATTTATCGCAAAAGGGCTATATCTGAAATCACAACTAGGTTGCAGCCGTTACACAACACATAATATCAAAGCTTTGTCAGAGAAAACTTTGTTGATTGTGGTTTTACGGCGTACCTAAGGTTATTTCACTCATTAGACCCGATGACAGTCCAACGTGTGAAGAAAGCCACCCTTTCAACACAAAAGACACCACAAAACGTTTACCGGACGGAAGGTGTTATACTATGGAGAATATATTCCATCAAGAGTGACTTAATGGAGCCATTTTCTGTTGCATGGCAGAGTTTTACGTGTTTGTGTAATGTATGGGTGCCTTACATCACACAAATCATAATGGAATAACCCAAGCACAATAACAATTTGATCGGGGTATTGTTTGGGGTTTCACAACGTACTCGATGTCCTTTCTCTGATACGGTACGAGGTCATTCCAATGGGTGAAGGAAAGAACTCTCAACAAGACTGACAGCAGACAAAATCTCCACAGGACAAGTCCAGGACCCCAAAACAGGACGCCTTTACAAATCGGTTTAATGATGCCCAGTGGTTCAGAGGGAACACTGAACACTGATAGCTCCAGTCAACCACCTGACACAAGCATAATTATAAAATCTACTTTCCAAATAATTGGTTTGACTGATGTTCAGCGTCATACTAAAGGGATACATAATTTGTTTTCTCATGTCCTTAATCAATATTTTTAACACAAACACAATTTCATGCATTTTTGAAAACTTTTAATACGAAACATTTGATACGAAAAGTAACTTTTCAAACGTTCACTGTTAAAGAGTTTATCTACCTTTACGTTCTCCTTTGTTTAGTACTGAAGTTTAAAAATAAACTTGACCGTAAATCAAAACAAGTGTAGTTTTGATTCGTGCAGCGTAAACCAAATAGACATTAGATTTTTGATGGAAAGAAAAAAAAGAAGCGGTATTAGGGACTGTAAAAATACTTCCGGGTCAAAGTTCAGCCGACTGTGCTCTTTACCGCGCGTCACTTTCCGACACCACGTGAAATTTGGCCAAATATTCTGTTAAGGTGATCCACACAAGTCACTAGGAATCTAAATCCTGCCCAGCAGACCAATATGATATACACAACAGTCCTATCAAAGACTAACTCAAACGGTTTTCTGAAGTCTGACACGTCACAACCTGACTATCTTTACACGACAAAAACAATCTGTGTAACATTTACACAGGATATAGTTTTTTTCTATCGTTCAGGATAGTAGCTTTAAAGTTTCGATTGATCGATTGATTGATTGGTGTTTAACGCCACATTCAGCGTTATTTCAGCTACGCTGTGGCGTGAACATTTTACATTTTATAACTGAAGATATTCAGATTGTCCAATTCTCAATGGTTGTACATCAAAAAGAGAAAAAGTAAATTACAGTTTCGAAGAACACAATTGCGACAGTTCTTTTATAATCTTTGTCAATATTATCGAGCGTTCTGGCAAAGCTCTTATTGCTTTCTTATGTTATATCACGCGAGGCTTGTGTTCCTACTGTTAGATATCACAAACAGCTCCTGAAGGTCACGTGTCAGTTGGCTTGTATAATGAGAGTTCGGAGCAAACGGGAAAACGAGATGGCTGGAGTAATACATTAATAAACTCAATATAACGTCATCAGTTCGTGAAAATACGAAAATCACACGCATAGCTGCATATTTAATCTCTTTTAGTTCCATCCAGATCATAAAGCAAATATAAAATAACCAGTCTTTAATTTTTATATACATTCGTTTTACTAAGGATCTTGTGCTACTGTGCTTTCGATTAGCTGTCAGGGGATTTGACATTTAAATCTATTGTGAGGTCTCAAAGACTTGTTAAGTAGTTTATTTGCGTAAAATTTTTATCAAAACACTTAGAACAAGTGTGCAGAGGTAAGACTGAGCGACATGCCTAATTAAAAGATCAACAAAAAGCTTTTTATAAATATAGGTTTTCAACCGTTGGATTAAACAGCATTACGCATGAAATGTTTTGTATATTCAAGATTGCCAATGTTAGACACCATTTTTAAAGACATGACGACTGAGATTGATTTTCAACTTCTGGATAATATAAAATCCATCTCAGTCGTCATGTCTTTGCAATTAACCCAGCTTCTAAATGCCACTCAAACAAGACCATTTTTAAAGCTAAATATGCGGCCTACTAACCTGTTACTTACTGTTTGTTCCACCACTTATTGTTAGTAGAACTATTTCGGGTCTGCTTTATCGATTTGACATTTCTTGTTTGTTTGATTGATTTGTGTTGAACGTAGTTTCCCAAGCGTATTTCAGCTATTTTACGGTTTTTTGTGGTGTTTGATGTTTATTTTATGCCGTACTTGAGGTTATTTCGCTCATATGATGGCGTGCTAGCCCTATCGGTAAAGAATAACAGCCTAAGCGACTCTGGCAACACGAAACACCACAAACAATTTACATGACAACAAGCAGTGTACCACAATCCGGCCTCCTGACACCCCCTAGCTCAGAGAGCACCAGGACATAGAAGGCTCCCTCCCGACCGCCCGTTGGTGGACGTTACAAATCGGTAAATAAGCTGATGCACTTTATCTTAGAGAGCACCAGGGAACAGGATTCTCCTATCCAGCCACCGGCTCCATGATTTGGTTTGTTGATGTTGTTTTTACATCGTACTAAGCTAAGGTTATTTCACTCATATAGAGGCGTGTCAGAGGCCCTCAACAGAACTGGCAACAGACAGAAGTGCCTTGGACAAGGATATGACTTAAGACAGGACGCCACAACTAAATGGCTTACTGACGTCGCATAGCTCTGTTATCGCAAGGACAAAAGAAGCAAAAATAAATCATGAGATGTGAAAAATAACTTGTAAGTTAAGAGAGACATATATTTCTATAGTGTGTATTCAATATCACTAAAAGCCTGAACCAGCCTGATATTTCTGTTTCATGTTACTTCACATGAGGCTAGTGCTTCTATTGTAAGATGACACGAGTGGCTCTTTATGCCGCGTGTCAATTATCCCGTATAACGTGGGTATGGAGCTCGCGCGATTACAAAAAGGCAGAAGTTACATATAAACGAACTTAACATGTCGATTTCATTTCAGGGAAATATGAGAAATGACACGTATAGCTAACTGGTTAATCTCCTTTAGTTCCGTCCAGATTATAATGCAACTACAGGCTTACCCACAGGAAATTGCCGTTTTGCATTAGGCTGTTCAGGCAAGCTGTTGGGCTAATGTTTGTATTAGTTAACAGAGGATATGACAATATAGGATATGGCGGAAATTGATTTTCGTTTGGGTGATGTCCTGTATGTTTATCAAAACACCCCAAAACAAGTGCACACAGATTGGTCTGAGGGGCAAACATAGATGAGGAGATCACGAAATGCACTTTTGTCAAAGTCTAAGACTTCCGTGTTTGTAGGCGAGCAACGTATAAACACTGTTTATGTTAATATATGTATTTGACTGGTGGGTAAGCGGCACTCCAGAGTATGTAACTTATATGATAACTGAGTAGCAGGTGTACGGCGGAAACCCGGGAAGGAAACCTACGCGGGATCTCTCCAGCCCCCTGGAAACTTTCGTTACACCAGAGCACACACCCCAGATAATTATCCACTCATTATGTATATTACAAAATAAATAATGCTTTTGTTTACATGGGGTTTTACGCGGTATTTAGGGTTAATCGCCTCATTAGACAGCTAGTTCAGTCCTATAGGACCCTATAGGATCCTAGAAGATTTTGGACAAATTCAAATGATTTTTTTCTATGGAATCCTATAGGAATGCTTCAGGATTTTCCTATATAACATTGTTATATGGTACCCTATTGCATTTTCTTATTAGATTTATAAAATTATTTATTAAAAACATATGAATCCAGTATCATTTTAATGTCATGACTAGGGCTTGCAACAAAGGACATAGCACAACAATGTTCAGTAGTTTCCAATGGTGCAATTCTTCCTTAAAACATGAAATCCCAACACATTTTCAAAACAAGCTGTTTCACAAAAAATAAATTTGTATACACATACATTATCAAATTTAAATTTTAAACTAGGTACTCAAATGGACAGCAAGATACAAGACTGGCAAAGGTCGCATAAAATATTGCGGTAAAACGAGATTATCAAATTTGCACTATGATACACCGCAGACGAATCTGGTTAGTTTAGCCCAGCAAGCATAATAACCATCATGCCATATCATTCCATTTTCAAGCAGCCAGGCACAAGTTTTGTGCCATATTGCCGGTTAATAAATATGTACTAAAACCTCGACAAGGAAGAATGGGACTTTAAGTAGTCAGTTTGGAAGAATAAATAAGAGATCAATTTTTGGGGAAGTTTGATCTAAATCGGAAATGAGAAGCGAGTCATCCGGCATAATTTTTATCGTTAGGCTAACACTAACTTGTTAAGTAAATCTTATTTTTACGCATTGTAAAACTACTATTTTCATGAATAAGCCTTTATTAAAAGATTCAATATTGAACAATAACCTGTGTTCAAAGAGAAAAAACCCAATTATAATTTGGCGATAAATTCTTGTTCGACAAAGTTGTCATGAGTTTTTCTGAACAATGACAAGATACAGGATAACCGGAGAATTTGAAACCTAACGCGCAAAAAGACGAAGTGGAAAAATTTCAATACGAACTACACAAACCAGACCGCCATGATGATAGGATCATATCAAACAGTGGAGTCTGCTACCTAAGTTTTCCTAAATAGTACGTATCATTAAAAATAAACCATTGTAATCGCATTATACTCTACATCTTGCTTAATAATTCATTACAGTAGCTGATAAAATGTAGGCGTTACTATCAGCTATCTAGGACAAATGTTACAAGAGACCGGTGAAAATGTAGGCTACCCCGTTGATGAAGTAAAAGATCGTACGATAAACATATTTTCAGATGTAGCTGTTAAGAACTAGAAATGCTTCAGAAAGATTTATGTCAACACAAGAATTAGGGCATGTGTATTATTTACACAAGTAAGACTGTAAATAGTTCGTTTATAAGTCAATGGAATAGTCTCAAATAACCATACTGTTCTACCTTATCCCGCAGCACAAACCGGAAATACACTTCATTCAACGCTTAAGAGCAAACCAGATCTCTATCTTGGGAACTCACAGTTGTGGTTGATAGTTTTAGCTTTGAAGCACAGCTAGGTGTTACAGGTAAACAGTACACTATGTAAAAATATGTCTTTTTTTAAAGTTGGTGTAGAAAGAAGTCTTACAAACATTACTGTCAAGGTCATGTAATTATTGTCGGTCACGAGTTTTTCACAAGTCTCCATACTTCTCTTTGCATTGCATATATGATGTTGTTTGTCTGGTTTCTTATGGAGCAAGCTGTTGTTCTTAAATTGCCAGGACTTCAAGTTCTCAACATATGTGTTTTCTGGCACAGTCTTTGATGCCGCTGTCAAGTCCCTCAACTTCTCTTAATCAGCAGAGTTATTCCACAGCTTTTGTAAATCGATAGGACTAATTGTGGTAAAGGACTCCATCCCCGGCACTACATAAGGATTTAATGACAAATAAAGATTGGTCATGTACAAAGTGATGCCAGCAACACAAAATACATCACAAAATATTACAGGAGAAAGCAAACAGGACACCAAAGTAGATCGGCTTATGATGCCCTTTAACTCAAAGAGCACCGGGGCACAGGAAGCTGCCACCGAACTACCCGTGTTGCAGTAGGAATAAATATATTGGTTTAACTTCAGGTAAATAAAGTATAGCACAGACATGAAAAGTGATGTTTGAAAATTGTTGATAAAAATACAACAAAAACATGCCTAAATTACGAACGCCACACCACACCACGCGTTGTTCCAATCTGACAATAAATTGACCGATAATGTCGCCAAACATTACATTATGTTTTGAGGATGTTTTAGGCGTCACACTTGTTTAAGGATATGTTCTGAATTGTTGGATTCATGTCTTCACTTATAACCATTTTCGACAAAAAATGTATTTGAGTCGTTCTGTTTAGTTTTGAATTAATGTCTTATGCTATATAGTTATCAGTAGGAGGACATTTATTTGTTGTGTATACGACATTGTCAGCTTCTGTCTCATTCTGAGAGATTTTTTTGTCACATTGCCTCATCTAAAATGCTACGTTTTTAAAATATGCTTAAAGGTAGTTTAGTTAGTCATCAAGAGGAGAAGGAATAATAAAGGGTTAGTAGTAGGTGAATTCGTAAATCTCGAATAACTTAGAAATTTTTCGAAATGTTTGGTGAAGAGCGTGTTTTGTTACGCACCAAATTCAATGTTCAGATTAGAACTAAACAACAATTGGAACATACTTGCAATAATTCTGATGGAAACCGGAAAGGTTGCGGTTACCGGAAAGCCTCTCTCATCAGCTGTATACGATCGACAAGGCGTCTCGAACCTATGTCTGTGCTTTCCAATAAGAAACCTGAAGAACGTTAACTTCAGAAGGATAGAACGTTAGAGTTATAATCACTATAATCATTCATTTTTTCCAAACGGGGTTTCAGAAAAAACATTGCAAATATCTATGTGTAGAAAACTTAATTTCATACAATCAATCGACTATTGACTCCGTTGCATACACATGTTATTTCAATACGTGCCGTTGCATGAAGATCGGGACTTATTTATTGGATCCAACAACTAATTATTCAGAATAAAAATCAATGACGACTTTCAGAACATATTTGAGATTTAATCATCACCAGCTGGTCTTTTAGCACTTCTACTAACTTCATACGAAAATAATAGTTCATTTTTTTCGCTTTACTAGAAAACTCGTCTTCTTCAGTGCTGTAATCTTTTATACATCTCAAATAATTAGTTATGACATGTAAAGCGAAACCGAAAGCGTTAATCTAATACCTCTATAGCGTGGTTCCATTCTTGTCAGGATTTTTTCAGACACAGGGCGATTAACAGGAGTTCGACTAGTATTTTTGTTTTAATACATTTTGCCACAATAAAGTGCAGTAAAACACACTGAACAAACGTGCAGGGGAGGAGTGTGAGAAATTTGCAGAAGAATTGAGCAAATCAAGATACAAACTCGGCTTATTCTCACAGGATATAATCCACTTGTGTGCGATATTTCATTTGGTTTTTCGTGTGTTTTATCATGAAGTGTCATGAAGTTTGATTATATCAGGACGTACTGTTTTGTCATAGTTTTGTCAACTAAAACTCAACCTATTGTTGACTGTATGCAAAATCATCAATTAAAATCTTCTAAAATGATTTTCCTTAGATTTATTACATTCCAATTTTCGTTAAGTGAGTTACCTTGGATAGGGTCTCATAGCCCTGTCAACCTTAGGTAGTTAACGTGGCTGTGGAGATCACGTGTGGTTTGTACGAGGTTTCGTCCCGGTATTCCGCAAAACTCTGGCAATGCAAAGTCGTGATATAAGTGAAATAACGGATAGAAGACGTTTAACACCAAAAAAGCGGGTGGTTGGGTGGGAGCCTTCTGTGGCTCTCTGAGCTAGGTGACATCTGTAAGCCGATTTGTTGTTTTCTGTTTCGTCCTGTAAGTGTCTGTGACGTCTTCTATGTTACCAGCGTCGCTTTTGGTGGTTTCCTACAACGATTGTGCTGACACGACGTCATTTAAGTGAAATAACCTTAAGTACGACTTAAAACCCAAACAAACAAATAAAGAAAACACCAATAAAATGAATAAAATGATATTATATATTTAGCACTTGCAGCATAAATGTTTGATATTCATAAAATATATAACCTTAGGGTTTGCCAAAACAC
>JAVFBZ010176647.1:0-15832 GCA_032466195.1 Katharina tunicata | reverse complement strand
CCCCCCCCCCCCCCCCCCCCCCCCCCCCCCCCCCTTCATACTTTTTTTGTTTTCTTGTGTATGTTCGTCGAGGCTTCCAAATAACTCTAACAAAAATTGGTGCCCCCATTTTGCGAGAGCAATAAGAGGTAAACAAAGGCGATCTGATTACCAGAAAACAATAATGACTTAAAATATTTGGGTTTCCTTTCTTTCGTTTATGACCCTTTTCGACAGGAAACTGACTAGCACAGTTTGCAAGAAGGTCCCTATAAAGTTTTGTTTGTCGCTAATTTTTTTGTTTATTTGCGCTGTTTGTTTATTAATTTTTCTATGTTTTCTACATGTTTCCATTCTTTTTCTTAATTTTCAGACCCAGTTAATATTATAATAGGTCTATGTGCTGCCGTATTTGCATTAGGTGCACTTGGAATCTATATCTTCATCGGTAGAACCAAACGAAGGTATTTCCCGTATTAAACTTTAGTGCAACTGGCAGTGAATGTAAATACTAAACTGGAAAACTATTTCAATTACATTTAGTTTGCCGCAATATTTTTTAACGACAGTAATCAAGAGTTAAGAAAATATAAAGAAGTCTTATATTGCTGACTGATAGTCTACTGTATAACAGTTATGTATCATTTGTTCCTCCCTGATAATTTTATGAAATAAGCGTGATTAATTTATTAAGTGTGTTCTAATGGATCTATGTAAGCCAACGAAATCATCCGTGACTCCTAAAAAAAGCTTGACATGAGATCGTTTGTAATGCAAATTCACTTAGCCTTAATTGGTCTTTTTCAGAAGAAGGCGTCCAGCAAGACAACAAAACATCAACGGTATGAGAGATCCCGTGACGACACGCGCAGACTATGTTCTTCCTTTCGATTCAATCCCACCATTGTCAAGTTTGTCGTCTGCTATTCCAAGGCCAACGCTTAGATACTATGATGGACTATATAACAATATCTTTCTGGACGAGAGATGGGACTCCATGCACAAAGCCTTAAGAGTTTGAAAGGGCACATAAGTCAATCAATAACTAAGATAAAACTACAGCCGAATATAATAACTAAGATATTTTTACTCCTTTGGGTAACTTGAGGGCCATACGTTGCTATACTGAGCTTTACTCAGTCAATAATTGTTAAAACTCACGCCATGATATCGGATGGGTTAGTGACATTTATGAAATCTATATTTGATTAGCCGTTAAAATTAGACCTTGTCCAGGAGTTGCTGTCTTTCATCCATTACGGTTTTAGAGAACATTGAAAAAACGGTGTTACAGGTCTAAGGCTGTACTCAGTTCAAAGATGACTTAGTGCATTATGGCAGCAACATTTAACAGCAAAACATGCGTATTTTGTCTGTGCACAATATGCACAACACTTTCCGTTTGGAATATAAATAGCGTCTAAATGTAAGTGACAAAAATTGAAGAAGTTTCCTCATACCAGTTCAGAATAAGATAAATTCAGATCAAGCCGTTGGTTTATTCATTATATTAGAGCTTCTGATAATATATGTAGGCCTGAACTGATGATAGCATAAAGCCGAAATATATTATCATTACCAGCAGTACTTCTTGGTTCGGAGTTTCTCTTATTGTAAAGGACACAAATATGAACAATGTTATTCCTATGTCATAACCAAAAGTTAAAAAAGACTACAGTGGTAATCAGTATTTATATATTGATGTTTACCAAACGAATAACACAAGAGGTCCATGTTTTAGATGGACTTTTGATTTTGTGCTTAGGCATATTTTAATACGAAATAAGTCTTTACAGATTTTCCTGATGTGAAAGATCAAAATGAAATATCTTGGGCGAAGTGAAAATTAATGGTGTCACATGTGTAGGTGACGATTTTTTTCTCTTGTCATGTATATCCAGATATTGTTATGTAATATCTTACTATTATAAAATTGCACATCATTCGATCTACCGAAGATTTGCGATCCGCTAACATTACATTTTATTGAGAGAAAAAATTCTGCAAAAAAGCAATATTTGGTGTTGAAGATTGCTGAAAACACAACATAATTGAAGTCCTGTTTTCATTCTTATGTATCCTTTGTACAAGTTGCTCTGTGATGGGAGTTCTGGCCAGGAGACTGTTCCTAAGAAATTAATTCAATAAGTGTTAACCTGTACATCCCAGATTTGTTGTCGAGAGCTTTGTACATAGGACAGGTTTTTTTTATATAAAATTGTAGATAATTTCTATTGTGTAAATACCAGCTTGCACTTCGCTGTTCGTTTGATTTAATTATTATTTTTGTTTAACCTGGAATTTACCAGTTTGTCTCTTCAAATAAGTTATGTGATATTTGAACACAACGCTCCACTGACGGATTTAGTTTCGTCTGCTCTGAAATTTGAACGTGCCAAGAACCAAGCGTTTATTCACCTTTTGCTTTAATATGTAACTTTCATTGACTGATTGGGTCCACGTTGCCGATTGGGGAAAACCATGTACCTCTCTATCACGAAATCTATCCAGATCCTGAAGAGCCTGGTTTGCGTAAGAACACGAGGTGTTTCAGTGGTGAGATAGTCTATGCCTAAGATATAACTAGATTTTGTACACGACTCCTAGATCTACATATTGTCTCACCTCCCTTATAACCATCTTGCGGTTTTGCCTCTCAGGATGTCAATTATTAAGCAATAAGATCAAAATAAGGAAGATGGGCAGAATTTAGATGTATTTTATAACAATTTTTTTTTAATTTTAAATTATGTTGGTCAAATGTTGCTTTGGGTCAAATTATAAATCATTAGCCGTCGCACATTTGATGGCGAGCACACCACTGGTCAATAACAATGAAAAGATAGGAGACCTTCACGTGGTACACAGGATGTCCTTATCACATATGGCTCTGTCGTCCAATACCCTGTCAACCACTTCCAGATATGTTAACCATTACAAGCCATCAGATCCAAAAAAAAAGGAAAGCAAACCAAAAACACGCACACAATAACACGAATGAGAAATGTTTTTCTGCATCAGATTTCTGTATTGATAAAAACTGGGCGAAGAACACAATGTTGGTGATATATGATGTTTGTAGTACCAATGTATGACGTGTGAGTGAGTGATAAATAGATTTTTTATCTCAAATTGAGTTGTTGTTGGGGAACTAAAATGTTAAAGTTGTTAGAGAACCAATGAAAATCTTAGGTTGTTTGCAAGGTCGGTGTCTATGTAAACTGACCTTCTGTAGATTCTTCATTACAATGTTATAACACACATTTACATATATGAGTTTGACTTACACATAGCAGGAACAAAATATGACAATCATCAAGAATAAATTATCTGAAAGCTTCAAATTGAATTTTGTAAATAATTTTACTGAAATGGTAAAAAAATCAATTTGTAAGTGATAATACGTATCAGCTTCAATTGAAGGAAAATTTGTATTAAATTCAGTAGTACACTTTCTGTACAATATACTGAAAATTGTAAAAAATTATCATTAATTTACAATGAAACATTTACAAAAAGTATAAATCAAGTAACTTATACTTGTCAATTTGTAATATTAAAACAAATTACTCATATGTACAAAATAAAACAACATCAAGCAAAATATTATGTACATGGTTTTTCAGTTTGAAATTTAAAAAGAAAGACATCTGCACTGATGGAATGACTCACATTGCCTCAAATAAACATAAATAAATTAGTTTACAGAATGTTATATTGTAGCTTGCGTCAACTGGTCATGTTTTTATAACTTTATAGCAATCACGTAGTATAGAAAACTTGGGGTTGGTGCCTCTGCTTGTCTAACATGCTGTTCAAACTGAGAAGTCGCTGTCTAATGCTTCTAGATGATCCTTTTGCACTTCGAATAACAATTCCGTAATCCTCAAGTAAACTACAATAAACAAAACCGTCATAATGTTAAGAGCTATACAAAATTAAAAATATTAGCAGTATCTAGAAATAAACAGATAAATACATGTAAGTATATAATGAAAATTAATCATCTAGTTTCACTTTCCTTGCAGTACACATGTACACAGTTCAAAAGACATAGAATGCAACTTTGCTTAAGAAGATCTATTATATTTATGCATTTTGTGTTTTACACATGACTGAAGATTATTTCTTTTATAACATCTATTTACACCATATTTAAAAGACCAAAAAGTTGTATTTATAAGAAAACAAAATTCCAACATTAGCCAATAAATAGAAAATAGTAAAATCATTATGCACTACAAATAGAGTTCCATACATGAATGTTATTACTTGGCCCGGTTATGTGCAGGTGAAAAGTAGTTATGTGCAGGTGAAAAGTGATAAGTGAATAACTGAAGTTAATAAAGGTGAAAGTCCAGAAAACAAAATACATGCAGATTAAAAATATCAATTAAAGGGTTGTACATGTACATTGTCCCTTATAAGCACAAAATTAACAAATAAATTTGTTAATTGTGGTACTTCAGGGTTTTTTGCTGACACAACATAAAATGTTTATGAATGCAGTTTCAAGTTCACATTTCTTTTAAATTTTGCAATGTAGGAAAAAATGCATGGCTGTAAGAAAAGGGGGCAATTTTATTTTTTGCTTTGTTTGAATTACATGCAGTTGAATGTTATTGGAATAAATATATTTGTACGTAAAAAATAATGTTACTCACATTTAAAACATATGTTAATATTGTTAGTCACGTTCTAATATCATGATATAGTTTTTCTAACCTACCATGCAGCACAAACTAAAATTGTATGATTCTAGATAATTTATCAATGCCAATTTAAGCCTTCTGACACAGATAAAAACCTAGTTCTTGAGATATCAGGAAATCTGTAATAAAACATCAATTTTTGTTATTTCTAAGAATTTGTGTGTGCGCGTCAACAATATTTAAACAGGGGCTTTCTATAGCTGTTTTATAAATAAACACAAGCAGAATCATGTCCATTTGTTGACATTATTGGCACCTGATGCAAGTGAATATTTGAAACAAAAATCTCCTGAACAACAGTTACATCTTAAGGATAAGGTGAAGGAGTTCTCCAGACAATGTGTGCAGTGTTGTTGTCATTCCTTAAAACAGGCTGATGAGAAAAGTCAGGTGCAAGATCAAATGGGTTCACCCATATATCCTGGAAACATGTTTCATGGGTTTTTTCATTCGTGCATGTCATGTGTAACAACCATATATCCAAACCCGTAAATAACAGATATAGCCCAGAACAGATACAGATGCACATGATCTGTTTTCAGATGACCTTGAGTGATGGTCGCGACACACCAATGTGTCATGTGTAACAATCACAGAGTATTACCAAAATCTGTAAAGATGTTATAAAAAGATGTCCCTGATTAGATACAGACACACAATGGACTATTTTTCAAGACATATGACTTTGACCTTGGGGACAAGACCTTGAGTGATAGTTGCAAGACAGCCAATGCAATGTCAACTGTAGCAATCATGTGAAGTATAACCATAATCTGTATAGATGTTAAGAAGATATATTCCGGAATAAACAGTCAAACAATGGACTCTTATTGGAGATATATGACATCGACCTTGTGGTCATGGCCTTGAGTGATAGTCACAAAACACCGTTATGTCATATGTGGCAATCATGTGAAGAGTAATCGTAATCTGTAAAGAAGTGAAGAAGATATGATCTGGAATAGGGACGCAATGACAGACACGGTGAATATTTGAAAAACACAGTATTAAACTTCTAGAAGAATAAAGTAATAACATTTTGAGGTGATATAAGTATTATAACTAAGGATAGAAAAGTAAGCGCTTCACAAACATTTGATTGCCAGTAAAACGAAAATTTCAAATAGCATTATTTCCCCTGATGAGTAGAACAAAGTGGGTCAAAGTTACGACTCCAACAAAAGATACACATGGATGCATGGTGATTTAATAAATCGGATTAGTTAAATAAACCATTATGACTTTGAGTATGTGATACAGATAAATCTCTAATGAGTGATCCAGAGATATCTCACAAAGACAATTGTTTTACAATAACCAGAAATATTGAATCACGATGCATCCATGTGTATCTTTTCTTGGAGTCGTTACTTAGCTCTACTTTGAAAACTTTCCGTAACAGATAACTTAGAGCCGGCGTATCAGTCTGTCTTTCTAAAGAGCTTACACTTCTGCAGTTATATGTTCTATTGGTGAGAAAGTTGTGAGGTGAGGAGCTACTAATCATATGAGAACACCAAAAGCTAACTAAAGATACCACTGTAATTCACATTTTTACAACGATAATTTACCTCAAAAGCCTTCGTTATAAACCCTGGGTCTAAAAACAAAGGCGTACAATTAATGTATCGTTTCATCTTAAACCAATTTCTATGGAAGCCAACTTTTCAGAAAGATTCAGGTGGTAGCAAAGTATAAAAATATAAAAATTCGTTTTCTTGTCTATTGAAGCCATTAGTGTTTCTAAATGCATGCATAATGCAAAATGAAAAATTTGGTGAAGTGCTTGAGTTCAATGTTAACTGAAGAATTTTCCAATTTAAGTGAGAAAAAAATTAATTTGTTTTCTGTGCAGTTGAAAAAGTGCTCATCAAGTATGAAGTACTGTGAAAAGAAGCAAATGTGTCTAAATGTAAAAGGATTCCCATTAAAATTAAAAGTAAGAGTTAAAATGTGCATGAAGTGTGGATAGATGTAAATTTAAATGTGCAGAATTCAGTTGTACGTCTCATAACTGTAACCTAACATACAAACTAGCTGAATTTGTTGGATCAGCCTAATATAGGGGTTATTTACCTGGTGGGAGTTGATTCGCTGAAAGCCTTATGAGGGCGGCGATTTCTGGTGATAGGCAGAGCTGTACCGGGCATGCTGATTGATCTGGCTAATACTTGATCAAACTGCTTTCTAGGTAAACCTATAATAATGAAATCACAACTTTTACTGATTGATCAGACTTATGTCCTCATTTTATAAACTCTGTATACCGTGAAACAAATATCATCATGACACATGCATTACTTTGAAAAATCCTATTTAGGAAAATAATCGAGAGAGTTTTACTTGTAACAAAAAGAACAAACAACTCTGGATTTGTGTTGATCCCAATGCGACTGACATTTCAAAACTTTTACAGTATTAGATTTACATGACTCAATACTTAAAACGTTTAAATTAGTGGAAAGAAATAATATTTCAAATGAATGGAAACCTTTAATTCTGAATTAATTTGTTACATCTACATTGTATCATTCAGTAGTTGATGTTAGTTTTAACCGTTACCCGTATATAATACATGCTCAACATTATCTGAGTTTAAAAAACTAAACATTTCCTCTCTCACATCAGATATTACCCTTGTTGTTTCTTAAACTTTCAATAAGCAAAAAAAATGACTTAAAATAGTAATACGCATACATCTATGCATTTTTCAGTTAACATGGTTAAATATATCTATCAGTTGAGATTTGTAATAATTCCTTGAAAATGGTCTTAGCAAATACCAGTGACTTAAATGTCGCTTATCAATATACCCACAAGTTGAAAATCCATCAAAGTTTTGTTTGTGTTCCCTTCCCAGCTTCTAAATGCTGCTAAAACAGATCTAGAAAACTGTTAAACAGAAAAAGTCTTACCAGGCATAATATAGCTTGTTGTTTTTCGTTTTTCTGAGTTTCCACTCACAGGTGGTAGTTCCTTAGGGGCACCATGCAATGGAATATCCCCCAGTGTTGCTCGTCGATCTAAGATCTCAATCTTTCTCCTCTGGGCATCTCGATTAGCTTGCCAATTTAAAAGAAACTGCTTTGACATCTTGCTTATTTCTTTACCATCCAACATTTCTAAATATAGAAATATAAAAAAAAAACATCAGGATCATGTTGGTATGAAAATTTCTACTTGAAGTTCCATTTATAAACGTAACATTAAATTAATAAACTACAAAAGTTGCATTTATAAACAGATGCACTTGCCACCTACTTCCAAGTAGTAAACAATGTACCAAAACACTCAATCTCAAAACAGACTTATTTTGATTGGTCTTACCCAAAGATGTTGACATGATGATGACCCGGTCTCTGTACTTTGCCTTGTGACACAGGGGATTCCCCAAAAGATCAACCCTCCATAACTCCTTCATTTTACCCAGCACATTAGCCAATTCTTTCATGTCCGTCAGATTATTGTCACCAGCCATAAGCTGGTTGAGTTTTATCAATGATTCTAATTCTTTTATACTCTCCAGGCCATTGCCATTGACGTTCAAAACCTGCAAACTCATCTGAAAATAGAAATGAAAGAAATTCATGGCTAACTATAATGGTGGCTTATATAATTATGTACAGCAATACTGTGTGTACTTAAGGTTATTTCACTCATATGACGGCATCCCAGCCAATCGGTTGAAGGAACCTCATTAAATGCTGGCAACATATAAGTCAATTTGATACATGTACAGAACAGCAAACAGGACACCACAACATATCAGCTGCCTGATGCCCCTTAGCTCAGAATGTAACAGGGCACAGGAGGATTCCACCCAACGACCTGCACAATACTCAATAAATTTCTAATCTATCATATAACATTAGGCTTTAAAAGATTCTTAAATCAGTTAAATGACTTGTCAGTTTATAATAATAGTCAATGGGAATGTGGAAGGGGGATCCTTATTGGTCTGTAACTTAGGAAATTAGTTGTTTTAAACCTATTCTGCCACAGGTAAAATGTTACGAGCATTGCCATTTGTCAACGAATTTCGCTTCACTTATATGCATTAGCTTCCTGTGCTACACACTGTGCTACATTTTCCACACTAACACACTTACTATTCCAAAAGTAAAACAGACCACATTTAGAATATGACGACTAATTGCTATTTCCTGAGGTAGTCTTCATACCTTAATCTTTACCTATATGTGCTTTTTGTAGCATTAAAATCAGTAAGTTTTTACTCTCCTTTCTCAAATCTAAGTAGTGAATGAGTTGAAGCATTAGTTAAGTGGTCACTTTCTTCTCATTGAGAGGACTGAAAAACACAGTCCTTTACGCACTGTTCAATCCTAAATATCAACCCTAAATACATGCACATACTTACACAGAGTCCTCGTAATGATCTAGGATCCAGAAGAAGTTTTTCACCACTAGGAAGATGCTGATTCTCAACATGAAGTTCTTGTAACTGATCCAATTTATCCAATCCTTCTAAAACTGTGATCTTGTTATATCCTAAATACCTGAAAACAAAAACAGTAAGTTAAGTCAAAACAAGATTTAAAAACTTCAGAGTTCAACATAACAAAGTTTAGAAGAAAAATAAAAAAACTCATTGAAACAAAAAACAATTGCTATTATGATTTCCTTTGAATGAGATCATTGACAATTGGCAAAATGATAAAGTCAAATTTACTTGAAGCAGAAATGTTAACAAAATGAAAAAAGCATAGAAAATAAAACATCAGCCTTGTTTCTTTTGACAGCAAAATAATCATGACCCTTGTTGTTTTATTTTAATTATTATTTTTTTTAACATCTCCTTAACTTTGAAAAATTTACTAATATTATTAATTATTAAATAAAAACTACCAAATAGGAAGAATTTTCTACTCACAGTTTTGTTAGTCGATTCAAGTACTTAAGGTTTTCAATACGAGAAATATTGTTATTCTGTAGATACAGGTGTGTTAAATTATGATTGGTTGATAGACATGGTATACTGGTCAGTTGATTGTCATAGAGATAAAGCACTGTCAGATTACGACACAACCCAAGGTCATCCCCCTGACAAAACAACAGAAAATAACATAAACATATTAAGAGACTGAAACTTGAAAAGAACATTCAATCTACAGAGATCCAAGGAACAAATGAACAAAGACAAACAGTCACAGAGAATGAATCAGTTTGAGTGAAATGAGTGATCTGCTGTCAAAATAAACAGTGGCAAGTTGACAAAATATTGACTTTATTTGTTTGGGTTTAACGCCGTACCTGGTACTTGAGGTAATTCGCTCATATGACAGCGTGTCAGCCCTGTGGATTTTTTTGCCAACAAAACTATGCTGGAAACATAGACCTCACAATACATGTACATAAATTACAGAACAAAATACAGGATGCCGCAACCAAACGGCTCCCTGATGCCCCTTAGCTCAGAGAGCACCAGGGCACATGTATCTCCCACCCAATCACCCGATACAAAATACTGTGGCCAACTGTCCCTCATCTAGGATTAGGAATTAAAGCTACATGTACACGTACATCAATTCTTTGAAAGTATTCTGCGCGGGATTCGAACATTTCAATTATCAATAAAATAACCTATCAAACCAAAGATGATATATGTATTTCACAATTTTCCAACTCTGGACACTTTTCCTATGGACACTTATATACATGGACTGGTACATTAAAGAACACTTGTAAACATGAACAGATAAATTTATGATAAGAATCAGTCTTTTTTCACATTTATTTATCTGTTTGAATAAACCATATTAGGATTTTCTCAAACATTTCTATATCTGAGAATAATACATTTCTTACTGATACAGAGACAATAAGATTTATAGGAATGAGAAACTTTGTATTAAAAGAAAAGTGCTTCAAAACTCACAATGGCATCAATGCCTCTGTCTTCTAGATAGAGATGTGTCAGTCTTTTTAAATATTGCGAAGTTGTTTCATCTCGTTTTTGTTTTGTGTAGCTTGATGTCCCTCGGGTGATAACATCAACTGTCAACTTAACCATGGTGAAAGATATGGCTGTATCAATTCACAGTGTTTTCAGCTTTGACACAGATTATATGATGCTTTCTATTATTTTTTTCTTCTAATAGTATCATGTCACGGTACTAGTCATTGTGTGTGTTAAAGAGTCCACAGTCTACTCGTAGAACCTGAAAACAAAAAAACAAAAACAAAAATATTATATCATATATATATAACATTACAATCTGTAATCAATTTACAAGAAACAATTGTCTCTCCATCAAATAACTTTCAGCTTTCACAAATATTATCATGATCAGTTTAACACATAAACTTACGCAGTTTAGTGTACCAGAAGACAGATCCTTACCGTTTGAATGTAATCGGGGAAGATTTTGTTTGTTGTTTGCTTAATAGGGATTTATACAGTAGGCCTACTTAAGGTTATTTCAATCACTCATATGGAAGTGTGTCAGTCCAATCGGTGAAGAAACCTACCCAAAATGACGTTGGCAACAGTCGCAACACAGTACATTTGCAGAATTAAGCAAACATAGTAAGAGTTATGGTCCTTGTGTGACACAGAATGGCAGATGTCCGATAGTATGCGCGTTTCAGTAATAACAAAATCGTGGTCAATTTCAATAGGCCTATTCATGACATTGGCACATTTTGGAGTTAAAAACAAACAACTTTCACAGGGCAGTGACTTTTTGGGTTCACTTCGTCTATATTTTAGTATATTTGCGTAAATTTGAGTATACCTGGGTATATTTTACTATATTTGAGTATCTTCGGGTTGGTCTATTATTGGTTAAATGGTCTTATCGACATTAATGTGCATGGAGACCAATGATTGTTATGTCGAGATAAACGAATTTACTTGTAGCATTCGCGTTTAGTCACATATGATATGCGAGTTTTATTTTCAGTCACGTATAAATAAAGCTCTAAGCCATGACCAGGCATTGGAATCAAATGTATAGATGTAGGCCTACCTTCAGCTGTCAAAATCAGCTGATAAAGTTGTTGTTGTAACATCTGACATGTGCCACATAACATGTATTCGTCAGCTTGCTTTCACATACATTCATCTACTTACCCCGAACAATATGCACTGAAATTTGATCAAAGCACGAGAAACCCAAGAAAGATTGGATAACACTTTAAAACGACAACTTCCATTTGTAAAATTGATGGTGTTGCGCCTGGCGTAAGCACATGCACATTTTCCCTAACAATGACAACAATCCTGACATGGTCACATGGCTGGTTGCTAAGGAAGTCGCAACGTGTCACAACGTGGTAGTTTATCAGTTGAAAACAACGAGCCGTAATTAATGCCAGCACGACGACAAATCTGACTCCTTTTTTTAAAATATAGTTTCCAAGAGAAAATAACGATATTTGCATACAACTTATAATATAAATAAACTGTGGGAAACAATATCCATTGTCTTAAAAGATGTATTCTTACGGGTTTCCGAAATAAGTGATATATATTTTTAAACTGTGAAATATAGTGTGAGTTTTCATGCATTGTTTTTTATTTCCAGAATTTAAAAAAATAAACTTTTAAATCGATGATAAACAGGAAGTTAATTCAATCCCGCAGTAAACGAAGTCCAACATGGCGCCTGGTAAAGGCCATTTGTTGGCAAGAGTTGATTTTCCACTCTATACAGTGCGATCTCTTGGCGATAGATACTTTGTTGTGGCCGGCGGAGGAGGGCAAGCCAAAACTGGTGTTTCAAATTCCATAGTGAGAAAAATCACTGTTAATTTTTGTGTAATTAGACTGTGAATGACAACCTTAAGTGACAGCTGTCAGTTTTACAACAACAACATTACTAATAATTTACAGTCAGAACGTCTACCAGCCAAAACGCTTGAGCCTAAACGTCTAATGCTTACTGAAACAACATCTAATATCTAGGGTCAAAACGTCTAATAGTTAATTAGGTACAGAACTGTACAATGCTAAATGATTGTAGTATCTACTATCTACATCGTCAGGGCGATGTCGACGTATAAATTGCACTTACCGTCTGTTCCAAACATAATCGGAAATCACTTTATTGGACAAATTAACATCGGTAAGTGCATAAAAATTAAAGTGGCACATTTTTAAAAAAAAAAACAACATAAAACTGAGAAAAAAAAGTTATTTCGGAACTACGAATGTACGGTTGGTATTCTAATTAACATTACATTTAAAAAACTGGAATCATTTAATAAATCCATCAGTTGTGCAGGTGGAGAGATCGACTTAAATGCATACAATTAATGAACTAAATTTAATTATCCACATCTGTTTTAGTTTAGTGATTTAGATTAAAATTTGCTATAAGACGTTGTGACTGTAAGTATTAGATGTTAAGGCTGTTAGATGTTACATGTATGACCGGCTACCGATAACAGAAACAAAAACGTTTGGAGTAAATATGCATAAAACTTAGAATGCGTATCTTGTCGTTTCTCAGAGCTGTGACCTTGGTCTACTCTTGGTCGAAAAGAGAAGGTTTCTTTGACAACAGTATATCCCAAACAAAGAGGATTTTTTTTGTATGTGTGAGGGCTGTTACTTAATGCACCTGAGCTGCTGTGCTCTGGAATGATGAAAAGCCAATATTGAAAAAAATGTAACTAATCACTGCAGATCAGATGGTGATGAGAATTTAAAACAAAACCCCACCCATGCATGTGAATGTTTAGCGTAAGACAGAAACTATGGATGTCTCTGATTTTGAACTGGGGCATACATGTGTTCATTTTGTGCTGAATATGAGATATTTGGTTGAGAAAAAAATGTCTTATGGAAGTGCCAAACAAAATCAAGTTTGTGGCCCTATGTTTCCAGTTCGTTAAGAGTGAGACACAGCAGAGCAGTCAGTAAATTTTCACCACGATGTATAATGGTACATCAAATAAATTGTGTGAACTGTTGTTTGTACATCTTAGGGTGTTGATGTACACATGATCATATCAACTGCCTGAAGATGATTACCCATTGTCTCTTAGGAAGCATTTTCATAATTCGCAACATGTTCATAGTGAATAGCTAGTTGCTCCTTTTTGTCATGAGTCGGAATTCAAATATAAATCCTTAAAAGAAATGGGTTACTTTATTGTTTACATTTATTTTAACCAAATACATTTTAAAAAATCTCTATCAATGTGTTAAATTATGTCTAGAATATCTTTTTTTTTCACATTGCAGTCTATTTACGAGTTGAAGTGTGTAGATGATAAACTGTTGGCATCATGCATTTACACACATGATACTGGCACACAGGCTACTATGAACAGCTCATCTTTCTATGATGGACGTAATCATGCCTATGCTGCTGGAATGGATGATGAGTGTCATGTTTTTTCATTAAAATATAAAGTTATTACCCCAGAAAAGAAGAAAAGTAATGGTAAGTTAAGTGGAATTTTATGTTTTCATTATATTCATGGTATTATATTATAAGTAAGTAAAGTCTTGTCTCCAAAGCTAGTACATGTACTCTGATTTCAATGAGCAATATACTGTTTACCTGTTTTGTGGTTAAATTGACCAGGAGTCGTTAGATTTGTTACAGAAAAGAAAAAAATATATAAATAAAATTAAATAATGAATTTAGTTCTGTATTTTTATTCTTTATCTTGCCAGATGACTTTTATCATCTCATGTAGAATTCCTGATGATTCCAAAATATGACCATACAGCACTACAGACTAGTGACCATTAGTAACTCTATTAAAGTTATATTTCATGTGGTACTGTTAATTTGATTTAGTATCAACCATCCGGCCATGTAATAAATATTCTTTCTATCATATTTACTATATTAGAGTTTTGTTAATACTATACGTATGTTGTCTTTGAATAACTGTAACAAAATATTGGCTTAGCTTGTATGTTAATAATTTAAAGTTGACTTGAATGTTTAGTATTTACGCTCACAAAACTGATAGCAGGCTTGGACAAGAGTTTTCATCGATCATGAAGCCGATTTGTTTTGGTGTCTTGCTTGTCCTCCTGTAAATGTACTGTGGTGTCTTCTGTGATGCCATTGTCTTTCAGAATTTTGTCCTTGACCCATTGGGCTGGCACTCCATCAAATGAATGAAATAACCTTAAGTATGGCATACAACCCTAATCAAACAAGCTGAAAATCTGTACAAATTAAATCATTATATTGATAATAATATTACAATATAATTATATTATTATTTATTACAGATTTAGACAAAGACACGAAAGCAAGAAAACGTCACCAGTCTGGACCTATCAAAGATATACAGACAACAAACGATGTAACAAAAAAAGTGACATTTGAAATGGTGAAATTAAAAGACATCAAAACAGACTTTAGCAAGAGCGGAAGTTTTCAAAAAGTAGTACAGTTTAATAAGAATCAGTGTTTATTAGCCACTGGTGGTGCTGATGGTTATGTGAGGCTCTGGAAGGTAATATTCCCTTCTATAAACTATAGCTCCTATTACAACTTACTTGGTCCAGCTTTCTATAAACTAAAAAAGCTTCAAGGGCTACCCCATCAGTTAATGTATAGGAGATATTTACCAGTGAACTTGAAATACATAGTTTATGGCATTTGGTTGGCAAGAGCTCTCTGTTCCGTGCTGCTTACTAAGCTATGGAGCAACACAAAGCTGATCTGTAGCAGCCTGATTGTGTCCTACACTTGTCCTGTAGTTGTCCTTGCCAGTAATGTTGAGAGTTGTGTCCTCACTCATTGGGCCGACACACAGTCATGTGAGTGAAATTAATGTTACAAATTTTGTAAAACCACACTCAAAAAAAAAAAGGTTGAAAAACATGTTGCTTGGCTGAAGTGGTAAAGATGATTGCTAAAGCCTGAGAAATATGTAAATTACTGCTTCTATTGTTCACTTTTAATTTAAAAGCAGGAGATCCCTGTACCCTCTGAACTTTAATATGCATCAGGAATCTGATTTGTCTGTAGAGTCCTTTGGCAGGGTTCGAAATAACGGGTGCACCAGTGCACCCATTTATTTCGCTGTGCACCTAATTTAAAAAAATGTTCTAATCTAGGTGCACGTCTGTGCACCCAGATAAAATTGGCTGATATAATTCTGACAGTTACTGGAGTATTCCAGAAAAGGGAAATCTATACGTC
>JAVFBZ010176636.1:0-15832 GCA_032466195.1 Katharina tunicata | reverse complement strand
TAAATACATTATATGCAGAGTAGGAAACTGTAATTCAATTCAATTCAAATTTAATTAATTTGTTATCCAGTCGTTGCCCTAGCATTCGGGACGAACACAAATGTTATTAGTTAGTCTATATTGACTATTCTATGCAACAACCTCGATCAGATCAGAGAGATTGGATTGACCCAGATAGGGTAGAATCTCAAATCGGATTAAGCGCCGTTTCAGATACGGGTAACTAAAAAGCATCACCTGTACTTTGACCGGAATACTGGAAATAGTTTCACTGGTAATTTTTTAGAATTCACTCAGCGTTTAAGAAAATGATATATAAAAATCAGATGCATCGAAGTTGTTGTATATATTTACTAATTCCTTTATTCCTTTATTTAGTTATTTGTCGATTGATCCATTTATTTGCGTAATAATTTAGAACAAAATCTTTATTTACCCCGAATTTCTTGTTGGGACAAAAACATGTTCTGGTGCGGTAACGTTTTAACTAATCAGGGATCCGAAGATAAAAGTTAATTAATTGTCTATGTATATATACCTTTAATAGATAACTGATAATACACAGTTTATTCTACACAAAAAAAAAAAAAAGATTAGGATAAGCTGGTTTGATCGGTATAGCAGAATAATAGAACACGTGTAAAATCAATGCACTGGACAAGGCATATTGCGTATACATGTATCGCAGAACCCTTGAAAACACGCTATATTGTTACAAGATTAATCTGGCGTTAAGAAGACAGGACATTAAAAAGGAGAAAGGAAAATGTGCGCAGCGAGATACCCGAACAAGTGACGAGGTCTTATCGGTAGTCTTCGTTATGCAGTGAAAATTAACAGAAGGTGTGAGGTGAATTGTTCTTTAAATCCTTTGAGCTCTTGTCGACTACCCAACAAGTGTAGTCTGTCGATTACCAGATGTCTGGGACAGTGACTTTATGTGGACACGGGACTAGGTGTCGTGCTGAAACAAAGCAACAAGCTCCCATCAATTGAAGTTGAAAAGTGCGACCAGGAAAAGATTTGAATGGAGTTCTTACCACGGCCATATTCTTTAGATTCACGGGAGCCTCTCTCCTCGTGTTCCTGTCTTCTACCTCCTGATGTAGTTGGCGAATAGTATATGCGAATGAGTTAGTCGGTTTTGAAACATTATAATATTAAAAAATACATATATATCGAGTTATTGTACTTTGGAATGAAGTTAAGTGACCTGCACTATAAACAACCAGAACCAATAGTACGACTTGGATACCAAACAGTTACTTTGAAGGCCTATACTCATGCAATTATTAAATACATGTAATTTCAATACAAATTTAATTCAAGATTGGTATTGTTTTTATTGTTCTATCTGTTAGTTTAATATCAATTAAGAACAAGAGTATCACAAGACTAACGTATAAGTGCAACTCACAGACAGACTAAAAAGCTATTGAAATACAAGACAACACATTAGACCCTTTATTAACACTGACAATTGACTGGTTTTGTTTTAAAAGAGACTAATGATATCAAACTATTATGGGATATCGGTGATTGTGTTGTAACTGTTTGTGCAGAATGTAAGTAGTGAGCAATAAGTGTCTGTGTTGAATGTAAGTAGAGAGCGGTAAGTGTTTGCGTAGAATATAAATAATGTGCATTAACTGTTTGTGTAGAATGTAAGTAGTGAGCAGTAAGTGTTTGTGTAGAATAGAACTAATGTGCATTAAGTGTTTGCGTAGAATAGAAATAATGTGCAGTAAGTGTTTAAATAGAATGTATAAGTGGTGAGCAATAAGTGTTTGTGTATAGAATGTTAGTAGTGAAAAATAATGTGCAATAAGTGTCTCAAATTAAAATAATGTACAATACGTGTCAATGTTGAACAGAAATAATGCGTTACAAGTGTGAAATGTAATAAAGTGCAATATGTGTTTGTGTGAAAGGGGAATTATGAGTAACAAGTGGTTGTGGAATGGAGATGATGTGCAGAATGTGTTTGTGTGTATTGCAACAAGTGTGTGCGTGAAGCAGAAGAAATGTATAGTAAGTGTTTATTTGGAAAAGAAATAAGCATTTGGTGCTCAAATTGAACGGAATCCTTACCCGTAATAGTCACACGCTCATTTTGTATTCTATCTGTTCAAAAAAAGTGAATACAAGTAGTGTTTACTGCCGTAAATACAGAAACTTGTAATCAATTATAAGAGAAACATACTCTATTAAAATATTCCTTGAAACGTACGCGAAACATTCCACTGCATGTTTTAGAGTCGTTGTATGTTTTCTCTCTTGGTCTATAGGCCCTATATGGAATGTGAATGTTATTGAAGAAATAGGCTATGTACTATTCTTTTCTATTTGAGTAAGGTAAACGCAGTAAACTGTTTCATTGTTTAATTTGTACACTCTTGCTTATTTTGAAATCTCCATTAGAAAACACATTAATATCATACGGTATATACAGTGTATCACATAAAAACTGAATATCCGAATTTTCCGAATTCTTAATATTGAACGAATATTGCGGTGTAGCTAGACTTACGAAATCGGCCCTCTTCTTCTGAGTTTGACCCTCCGCCTTGAGTCTTTCCCTTGAAAGCGCCAAAATCTATTTTGCCGGCCCCGCCCATAAAATGTGCATTTCCTGTGCCGGACCACTGCGTAGCAGACCACTGCATGCCGGTCTTCATGCCACTAGACATACTAAATTTACTGCCTGTAGAAATATCACTTGATCACAAATATTGGCCGACACTGTGCATGATGAAGGTGCAGTTTCCGTGTAATAGTGTCAAAATTTTATACAATTGTGCAATTGTTTGTGCCGTTCTTTATACATAAAAAAAAACACTGATGCAATAAGGTTGCGATGACACAAGAGCAATGAAGTCTGCTGTAACTATTATCAACGTGGCTGGCACCAGTGTTACATAAATGCAATCCACAATTTGAAGTCATTATGCATCATAGTATGAAGCAATGCACATTTTAAAGTCAGGTACTTATGTATATAGTCAACGTGACAAGCACCAATATGACAAAAAGCATTGTGCGATTTACAGTCTCGTGTTCGTTAGCCAACACGACAAGAATAGCAAAATTGTAAGTCTGGCACTTATAAGCATACAAGCCAAGCACCAATATGACACAAAGGCAACGAATAAGTTAATAACTGGTGCTTATTGGCCAACAAGCCAAGCCCCAAGATAACATAAAGCAATGTGTAATTTACCCTCTCGTGCTACTTATTGACCAATCACCTTTATGGCACAAATTTGTGGCTTTACCATCTATGAGCGAAATGTCAGTATTGCCAATATATTTAGCATCCAACGAGCATCCAAGGTTCATCATTATAACAACAAATGCAAATTTCAAGTCCGGTACTTTTAGTTAACGTGACGAACAACAATATGACAAAAAAGCAATGTGAAAGTTAACGTCTGGCACTTATTAGCCAACAAGCCAAGCACCAATATTACAAAGGCAATGAATAAGATAATGTCTGCATGGTGCTTATTAGCCAACAGGCCAAGCACGATATGACAAAAAGCAATGTGTAATATACAGTTTCGTGCTTATTAGCCAACGAGACAGGCGCCACGTTGATATAAAGCAAAGGATACAAAGATAGGAGACCATTTATTCTTAACACATACGGTTTAATTTGTCGGAATTGGAAAACTTGTTCAATAAGTTTAATTACTCGAGAAATTTGAAAGAAAAGCAAATATCGCAGAAGCCTTGACCACCTTTACCTGATGTGTGTTTAGAACTCCAGGAAATTTGATGGTCTGTACAAATATCAGGATGATAAATACATTATGTTCATTATCTAGTTCTATTATTTACTATCAATCAGCATTACACAAATATTGGGATTGTGCTGCCTACCAAAGAAAAAATGCCGATAAATGTTGGATATATTTAGAAACAAATTTAACCGAATAGATTTATTTTTCGCAGACAACAAGAAAACAATTATATATTCTTAATGGGAATTATTTACTATTAAATTATTTAATTATTGTAAATTTGGGAATTAATAATTTATTTAATCGTGTTCTAGTATTTTCCCCATATGTGTCTCGTTATTTATGAATTGTTTGTCTTTTGTCAAAATGTTGACTGTTTGATTGAATACTCACGGAATGTTTTTGTCCCTCCTGCCAGACTTCCAGCTTAACAAGACAAATCAACAAACGTTTAATGCACTATTAAATCTTCTGGTCGATTTTGCACTGAATTATGGTGGTAGCATAAGTCAATTAAGAATGGTAAACAGAAAGAGCGTGTATTTTAGAAGATTTTTGCTTAAATAAAACTTGTACATTTCATCTTACTCCGACGAAAAATGTGTAAGTTAACGTAAGCAAGGGCTGTTCTAGATTATTATGCCAGTAAATTATTGTGACATATTATTATGATAGTTGATTTATAAACCCACATCACTTTTTTAGGTTTGTTTCTCCATAGTATTTAGTTGTAGAACTCACCGTGGGATGACATCCAACGTTTGAAGTCCGAACTGGCTTGGCCATGATTGGATTTTAGCATTTTCCCTTCTATGAGCTCTGTTTATAAACGTAACATAGCTTTTATCTTAGTACTCATTTCGTGAATAAACCCGTGCCCATTTGTGCGTTTGCATGTTTTCTTTTTTGTCAATTAGGTGTGAATTGTAGCAGGTGCGGTGCATTGACATGAAGTTTCTGATTGATAGAAAAACTTGATGTACTTTTCAAATATATTCCACGAAGTTAATACAATTTTTTGACAATTTTTTAGTATAAAAATGTTAGTAACAGCATTTTTAAATTAACATAATTACAGCGATGTAAAGAAATTAGCATTTTAAGTTTATAGGTACATTTTGAAGCTGCACGTGATAGTAGACAAGCCACAATATGTAGGCATGACAATGTTATAAGTTTTGTGCCTTGGTGCATAATCATATGTACCAACACCATTACTTGCTTCATAGCATACGCTAAAATGTCACAGTCCTTTCATACGTAAGTACATAAACAACCATGTAGGCCCTATATACTGTCTTTTGAGTTGGAGTATAGTCAGCAAAACCCGGCTTGTTTATGTGAATTGACCCTGTCAAAGCGTGCCGTGATCTAAGCAGGTAAACTGTGCGGTGGGACGGAAATCTGCCAAAGACTCGACTGTTAACCATTTAGTGACGAATGGTTAGGGTTATGTGGTGTCGTGTATGGCGCCATTTCGCCCTTAGCACATAGTGTAACCAATAATTCATGTGGGGCCTAATCAATCTCGTCCCATAAATCGATAAGTGCATGTTTTGTGTTTTTTTGGCATCAATGACGATATTAAGTAATATATACCATTCGTGACAACTGCGAATCAGTAAGTCCAAGAGTGATACAATTGCAAAGCTGGACTAGGATGCTTTACGAAGAGACTTGGATAAGTTTATCATAGCACTTTAGCATTTCAACTGAAGGTAATCTGACCATACTGTCCCTTTCGTCGAATCATTTTCTCGGTCCAGCTACACCTGGTCTCGACGATATACACCCTACTTACTACATGTCTAAGAGAAGCTATTTACTGAGCTACTAGGAATATTTACAAGAATTCAATAATATCTATTAATTAAGAAGTTCAAATGCCATGCACGCTTAAACGTGCACTGGGACTTTTTAAAACCATGACTTGGCCAGGCTGACTTTTTAGGGTCAGTTTGCAATATTTTTGATTTTGGAAAGACATATTGTTATAATTTTCAGAATTGTTATATATATATCAGAATCTCTGAAATCGCGAGAGACCACCAAGTCCGCCTATACTTGTAGTTTAACTATTTTCTGAAAGACATTAGGATAAGGCAAAATATTGTGCCAGTATTATATGCGAAGGAACATGCTGACGCACGACACTGTTGAACGTTTCCATATGCATCTGGTTGTGCTTGGTATAATACAAAGTGCAAAGTGGAGATTCTTAGTGATAAGAAAAGATGAAGGAAAAATTTCATACGCTTTAAATGGGCATTCTGGTCACCAAATTGTATGTTACCACCTAGAAACAAAAATCATTATTTAAGACCAATTCTGAAAGAACATAGATCAGAGTTGTGTTTTAATTCCACTACACTTAAGTAATTGTTCAAGTTGTCACGTTTGAAAAAAGAAAAAAACACTTGCGTTGAATTTATATTAATTGTGAAATTATATTGTACCAAAAAGATTTATTTGATTTTTTTTTTTAAAGTATTAAAGTAGTAAGTACTGTAGCGTGCAACAACAAAGAGAACTGTATATATATAGGGTGGATTTTCGTACAAATTTATGAAATCTTTTTTGTTTACCTTTAACTTCATGGTATTTGGTAAACTGCCCTTTCCTTAGCATGCTCTCTGTTCAATATATAGCAGACTCAATGATAAATCATAGTTAAGCAATTATATCGAATCATAATTTGTAGTTTATGATGCACACAAGCTTACAATCTGTACAATGGTTAAATACAAAGTTTGCCATACCTGGTATGATCTATATAAGATAATGTTGATGTATGTCATATATATATCAGTTGTCAACAATTTGTTGTGACTATCTATTTGATAAATAATGATGACTACACCGAAACACTCGTTTAGTTTCTACATGCCCGTCGAACAGAAACATTATGCTTGATTTATGTTATCAATGTAATTTAAATGCCATAGCGGACGAATTTCATTTTATGTTTATCTGTCCTGCTTATCGTGATCTCAGAATGTTATATCTACCCAGTTACTATTGGTGACACCCAAGTGTATAAAACTATTACAATTATTATCAACACCTTCAAAGGTTAAAACAAATAAAACAACTAAATATATTAAGTTGACAATGGCTCGGAATGTTGCATTACAAACAGTTTAACTGTGTCATGCACAGTTATTTGAATAATCATGTAATTGTTTAGAAATTATTTGATATATGTTATGACCATACGTCATGTATTTATATGAATGTGTTTTGCTATATATGTAACCAAAATGCGAGAAGCATTAATATGTGCTTAATCAAATAAAGTTTAAATTCAATTCAGGTATGACGAATGGAATGTTAACATAATTATAGCGATGTAAAGAATAACGGCAGGGGCGGCGCTGCGAAATTACGCGCGGCTATATGCTCTTCAGACGCCTCGCATTATGTGACGTGGTATCCAAATCCTGACGTCATCGTACTGTACCGTTATTGCTTGTGTATCATCGTTGAAGAAAATCTTTGTGACGCTGGACGTTGCTCGTCATCTCTCGCGTAAAAAGAACAGATCGCTTCACTTTGATTTCAACATGGTGCTTCCGTGAAATTGGTCTGTTAAAAAAACACCATTTAGCTATGCGTCTAATTAAATTTGTTAAAAGTTAGATTTAAAGGAGGAAATGTTTGTTAAATTTTCTCTGTGGAAAAAATAAAATATTATCCAAACTCACCAAGAGATTCCTTGGAGCCTGACTTGCTTGATGAGCCCCCTGGAAAAAAATACACATAAGTACAAATTTCAGAAAACGTAATGATATATAATAATATAACTTTATATCAGACACAAATTTATTTATTTATATGCATAAATATTAACAAACAAATACAATAATAAGTAGGTTAAGTCCTGTTTACATCTGCTATCAATCAAGCTTTAATAACTAACCTAACTAGTTTCTAACCTGATTAAATTACCTTGCCTTAAAGCAAAACGTTGTAACAGAGACGTAAAGTTGTCCACGTTTATTTAGCTTTATTTTATAATGAATTTATTTTCCAGCACGATATCTTGAATTGAAACATGAATTCAATTAAGTTCGAATTCGTAATATACATGTAACAAATACATGCAACCGGTTATATTAAAATATAGTGTCTTGCGCAGTAAAATGTGACTACATTATAAATATATATTTTGATTATTTCTTGTCTATTCAAACGTCCACAGTTAAGGTCAATAGGGTTGTGCGGAGAGATTTGAGACATTAAATATTTGGGGGGAAATTACGCAGTAAAACAGTTCGATGCATAGCTATACAGAATATCGTTTTCAGAGCGTTAAAAATCCGAACTGTTTAGGTAGAGCCATCTTATTATTTTAAGCTACATATAGGAAGAAAGATAAAGAATTCATTTTGACTCATCTTATATGATCTAATAAACTGCTTCTATAGTGGATAACTTTCTTCTTGGAAATGAAACTGACACGATAACGTTTTATGTTTGATCGAATAGCATCGAACTCATCCTGTTTGAAATACCGACAAGACAATAAACCATCTGCGTTCGGTACAGAGGAGTACTCGGAAGTCCTCTAATGTACTGCGCACTTCACCTGACGTGATACAATCGCCATTTATGCCGGACCTTTTTCTCTGCCTGTGGGTAAAACTACCAATATGGACAGATCCCACAGTTTCCGTTTATTTTAACTTCAGATAATACTATACTCTTAAACTAATCTTTGCGCATATATAGCCGTATACAATTCGATAGATTGACGTATGTTTGCTTATAAGCGTATTGTACATACGGAGGTAAATATGCTTCCGGTAAATGAAGTGTAGACTAGTAGTTTTAAGGATATATTCATACACCTATTTCGTTCGAGCTTAGTGATGACACCACCATAACGAGAATCTCGCGAGGTTTAGCTGATTGACAGAGGAGATTTAGTAAAACCGTGTCGTGTCGTCAGTTTGACTGCTATGAATGCTATGTGGATATAAGGTATCACTTACCTGAGGAACTCCTTCCCTGTAGGTTGTAGGATTTGCGTTGGTAGGTCACTAAAAACAACAACAACAACCAGTTATTCACTTGCGTAACACTGGTATATAAATCTCTATACACTAAGACTATAATAGAAAATCTAGGAAGTCTAAGATATTCGTTCTGGAATTGTATTTGTTCTTCAGAATTGTCGCTGACTTTATCATATAAGTCGAAAACTTTAACCAGTACTACTGTCTTTCCTTTCTGCAGTGTATCAATTAATTATGTCACATAACATGCAGTTTCAAAATAAGTACTAATTTGTCAATAGGATTTTAGTAGTGTTAATAGAATTTATATAATTCTAAACCAAAACGTGCATTTGTCTTAGTAGCATATATTATTGGCCAGAATTGGCTATTGACTAAAATCAATTAAATAAGCTGCAGGGAGAAAAGTGTGCCTCTTTGGGCTTGATCGGATACTAACTTAATACAGGCATTATATCGAGGAAATATAAGGTTATGTGGGTCAAGGTATTTTAGAATGTTGTCTGTGATCGTACTGCACTACAACGATATCAAAACATAGAAGAAATTGCATTGTGCAGACAAAGGTTATCCAAACAAATATTACCGCAATAGATCTATTGATTTCAATCAACTACCCACTGTGAGATAACCCACTCAAGCACCAGTTAATTTTGCCAAGATATTTGCAGATTCTACAGTTTAAAAGCTTATTTCTCGATAACTATTCATTGCAGAAATATAAAATTTGTGGTTTTACAAAGAACAAAACTTGTGCTAGAAACCGGTGCATCATGTTTACAAGTTCATCCTAAGTTTTTTCAAATGTGTTCTGAAATAATTGTGTACGGTTTCCTAAGGTTGTATAGACAAAAACTTTTACAGTGACCTTTCTGCGCAAAACTCGAGGCACCGTTTTTTACTTCAAGGTCTATTCTAGTAGATAAAATAATTTTGTTGGTGTTATAGTTATTGCAGGAACTTCGAAGAATAGACCTCGAAAACTACACTCATTTTTCTCTGGCCACTTTAAATCAACATTATTTTAGAGATAATTGTTGGATCTTCTCTAAATTTACATATTTGTTGTCTTGGGAACCCAAGCTTTTCACAAATATATAGATTTATATGGTTCTGAGTCCTGATAAGCACCTTTGAAAAAAACAATTATCTCAAAATCAACCAAACGGTCAAGCAAGACCATAAAGAGCTTATCTGGTTTGTGGAACCCGCTTACACCAGGACAGACATCGGTCTATCGCCACTAATCTAGAAAAAGGTCACATCGCTCAAGTCTGAGCATCGTTGGAACCACCATTTAATACTGAATTACCAGTAATCTCTGACCAAGTTATGTGAAAGTCCATAAATACTGAGCATTGTATATTACGGTGCAGACAGACATATAGAGAAATGATAAGAACATGTGTGACTTCTTGTGGACTGGACGTAAAGGTGCTGGTGATGGTGGACCGAACTCCGTGAAACCACTATATAATTAGTTTCTATATTTCGGTTTATTAAACCATCATCGGGTTTAAAACAGCGGAATTTAGCTTATGCGTATCTTCGTAAATGTGCTTGTGCTAGTTATTAATTATTATACATATTTTTGTATAAATGTAGAGAAAGAAACTTTTGCTTGCCTCCACCGGGATTCGAAATCGGGTCTCTGACTAGCAGGGCCAGCGCTCTTACCGACTGAGCCACAGAGGCTCACGGTAGAGCGAACGAATTTTTATCCAGGTAAAGGCTGCAAATCTTTCTCTACGGTAAGCACTGACACAGGGACACTGGAATAGTTTATTTTTTTAATATAGATATTTCTCCCAAATGTGTTTGTTGTTCTGGGTTATTCTGATGATCTGGTACTGGCATATATATATGTTTGGATAAATGTAAAGAAAGAAAATTATATATATATAGATATATATATTTTTTTTATAAATGTAGAGAAAGAAAATTTTGCTTGCCTCCATCATATATATAGATTGACAAGCAAAATTGTCTTTCTCTACATTATTACAAAAATTGGATTGTCTCCGAGAATTTATCTAGAACACGAGATCTATCGGTTTTAATTAGTCGATATCCGTGTGCCCGTGTGCACCATACCAAGTGCGTTGACATCATAAATAGAGTTAAATAGCATCACATATATACTGCTGGTGTGAAGTGCTTCGACATAAAATGAAATAATTGAGGTGCGGGAAATTTACCTCGCTTCCTACTGTAATAACCTGTAGTTCAAATAAAACACACCGTAAATACATGTCTGCACAAACAGAATCTAATTGATTGTACCAATTTGCCGATATTAGATGATTAAAACCAATGAAACAACTTACATCTCTAAGCACAAAAACAATTCAACGACAGAAAGGGAATGCTTGAAAAACTAGTCGGTTGTTGAAATCAAACTCAGCTCATTCACATGTTAGACATTAGCGTCTGTGATTGGAATATACCAACTCTGAATGAAACCAACGAGGAATCCACGTGCAAAGATTGGCTTTCATTCTTAATTGGTCTGTTTTCACTTTTTATCAAAAACCTGAACCGTTGTTGTTTTGTTTTTGTTTTTCTTCTTCTTTCAAATAGATATGAAGTTTGAATTCAGAGCCAGAAAACAGCCTGTCTAAGGGTTCAAAACATACATTAAAAAATCAAACATCAAAATGGCTCATCGAATTAAAAATGCTTTTTCCCCCCGAATGAAAGTAATTTTTTGCCGTTCAACTATGGACTTTGAGTCTGAAATAAATCATCTTCATAAAAAAGCAAGAAAGTATTACACTCACCTCTGGCGTTTACACCGTTATCCTGAAGCAGGGCGGTGACCACTACCAGTGCGACTAGTACGGGCACTATTCGCGCCATCTTGAGCGCTCTGCCCCTTAGTAACTCTGTAAACAAAATCAGACAGAAACTTCAAATTAAGTGTGTATGGTTTCAGACAAATAGAGCTTTCCAAAAATATGCCAACAAGTTACATATTTAAAAGGATAAAAAAAACTTGCGTAGTTCAAAGTAGCAAACAAAGATTACTTGGACACCACACTACATATGGAGTTGGTACAATCATTGGTAAAACAGTATTAAAATATAGTCTTTATTTACAAGCCAAAAGATAAGTGTAAAACCAAAGTTGTCTTAGTAACAAACAATTTGGAACACTGGATCCTTATGAAATTTACTCATCAAAGCCTTTTGGCATTGGTGAACTCGATCGTTGATATGTTGTGCGCAGTCCCAATGCAATAAAATAAATGTCTTTAAATATGCTTTAACAATATTGACCAGTATAGGTTAAAATTAAGTTAGTAATGTCTCGTTAGTATCCGTTTATTATACCTTGTAATAAATATTACGGCACTTTGGGACAAAAGACACTGCTGCACTGCACATTCAATTTATTATCTAGACCTTCCGTGTTCGACCCCTCCTTAACCCTTTTAGTAATAAACTAATATTGAATTTGTGTGTGTGTCTTCGTGTGTGTCTGATTAACCTGTTCTACTTTAATTGTTAATTCATTTTAAGGAAACGGCACAAAAGTAACGACAATATAACCGGTACTAAATATTAACTATACATAAAGTGAGTTTTGTGAAAATAACTTTAAAATATGAAAAGCAAAATTTTGGTAGGTTTGTATAAGGTGCGAACTGTAATTAGGAAAAGAATAAAGCAATAGTCAGACCTGTTGAAATGAGTGCGATCCGAGTCAGTTTCACTGTCCTATAACACGGGGTGATCAGAAGAAAAGATTCGGCTTAGAACGCTCGGCAACCAACCTATAGACGATCCGATTACCTATAGAAAGCTTCGATGGGTTTGCAGCCTGTGGTTTTATACGATATACAGCCGGGAAGTCACAAGATGACGCACAACACCTATTGTTATTTAAAAGACGGAATTGGCCAGATCTCTCGAGGGGGAGTGGCTGTTTACCTTGCGTAAGCAGGGTTCTTGAAACGTGGCAGTTATAACCGTTGGATCAGCATCGCCAGCGACAATTATCACCATCACAATAGGTTATATAAATACAGCATATACACCATTGTTTACCCCATTGTTTACCACAAGTTATAATCTCAAGCATATCCTTAATTCTAAGCTTTAATCTCAGTTTGACAAACATACACAGACAGCTTCCTATAAAATGTTTAAGTTCATATTTACATCAAAAATGTATTACAATCTGTTGTTTAATGTATAAGTTTTAACAACGTAATGCCGTAAAATTGAAACACCAATTATTGTAGTGTTTATGCTAGAGGCATACCAGTGAGTTATAGGTGGCCAAGGGCTCATATACCGGGATAATATGCTCAATACAACCTCGACTTTATTGGCGTTTAATGTAATCAATATTGTTTCCTCTAAATTTAACACGGTTTTTGGACACTTTGCATGTACTAAAACAGATATGATTATTGACAGTTCTGTACTTTTCTGTGCACATGTAGATCTTGTCTAACAGTGCCAGTCGTCACCCCAGCTGACGTGGTAAGAGCCATCGATTGTGTGATTAACCTCAATCTTATCCAGGGATTTTGTTGATTCGGCAAAATACAGTCCGGACAGAACAATGCCGGTGGTTTTGTATAGGGATTGTAGATAGCTGACATATGTCGCCCAGAAGAGCCTTCTATTGATCCGGCCCATTCAGTCAACCTTGTAATGAACCATGTGTTCTCCTTATACATCAATGCTGATCTATCCCTCTTTATAAACAAATATATAACTTTTGGTTAAACTCTATAGCGGAGACAAGCTCTCATCGCATATCTATAAAGAGGCGATTCGTTTTGGAAAGTCGAGCAAATCGGTTCAGATTAAGAAAGTATGGGAATTTATCTTGCAAGTCGTAAGACGCCCGTCGCATTCTGTTACAGTCAGAGATAACTAACTGTTGTTCCAATAGACAGACACACCTACAAGTCAATTGAAGAATCTCTCCCATTCAGTGTGTGATCCTGACAGTCATGTATTTTGCCTTTTGATGACCCAGCAGCTCAGCTTCCTATCTTTCTAATTCAAACTGATAACATTTTCTCAATCGAATCTTTGGATAACTATTAAGACCAAAATCTAAAGTGTTTTAATTGTGTCGGATATTATCTTTTAGGCCTACGCGGACACAAATTAATAAAGTGCTTGGCTCTCAATATACACACAACCCTGCATACATATACTGCGCGTAATAATCATGATATAAAACTACTTAGAATTTCAGATCGGAAAAAGAGTGGGTGTATATAACGAATTCCCTTTGTTTGTGTTCAGAAACTGTATCGGATATATTAAAACATGTGTGTATGAAAATATAGGACTTGAATTCGTCTTCCTATATAAGCATAATTAGCTTTTGTAAACTTCAGTTTTTCATAATTTAGTTTAGAACTATTAATAAACATTGTATGGCTTTGAAAGAAACTTAGACGATTAAACGTAGTTTACACGTGGTATAGGCAGGTATCTTTTTCAAATTATCCGCATATACTGAAACGGGCATTAAAATTCATGCAAAAGTATCCCGTCCCATGCAGCTGGTCTACGATATGTGTTTCTTTTGTGTTTCAAAACTGGGTACAGCAGACCATATAGAAAAGGTTGAAATGATGATTTACAAAATGATAGAGAGTAAAACATGCAAGAAAATACAACAAAATCTCGTAACGCAATAAGGGGAAAGACTATATATATGAGTTACAACTATACTGATTACAACTTCTCAATTTATTTAACACAACGATATCAGTATGTAAACGTTGCGTTAAATAAATCGAGAAGTTGTGATCCATCGAGTCTTTTGCCTTATAAGTCTATCAACTTTTAATTCCACTCAAAGACGTTGGTGTAAATTCAATAAAATACAAGAAAGATTAAACAGTACAGGAACATACAATAGAGAAGAAACAAAACAAGAAAATGCAAGAAATATGAAACATTACAATAAAATACAACAAAATACAAAGAATAAACGCAATTCGAGAAGTTAAATTAGCATACAGCAACAAACGAAACACTAAGGCATTAGGGGCACATTATACTTTTTAAAAACCTACATTTCTTGTCCTATTTTTATTTAGTCAGCAAGGAAGAACATTACTAAATTTACTTTTATATTTTAAAAAAATCATTTTATAAATCTATTTTTTACATAAAAAAAACACTGTACTAAGTTTTCAGTTGTAAAGAGTAGAAGTGTACAGTAAAACCTCCAAGCCAACATAAATAAGGAAAAGGTATACAGGGTACATTATAAAACACCGATAAACAAAGAGCAAAAATAATTGAATCATTCATATAAAAGTAAAAAGATTAAAGAAATTAGTTTTCACGAGGCAGAATATACCATTGGCCCGCTCTGGTCGGTCTAATTTACTGCATGCGCGGGCAACTAAGAGCGACATAGGCTACACCCTACTCAAGTTATCCTGAACAGACTTCATTCTGTTATTACAACCAGATTGATTACGGAGACCTATTGTGAACATGTATAAATGAGACAAAATTGTGAACATATTTATTTTTCTGGATAAAAATCCTCAGAACTCATGGGCGGAGTAGGGAGGCGGCCTGGGGGTACAGGTCAGGTATTTGTCATGGGCGGAGTAGGGAGGCGGCCTGGGGGTACAGGTCAGGTATTTGTCATGGGCGGAGTAGGGAGGCGGCCTGGGGGTACAGGTCAGGTATTTGGAGGGCTGGGGGTGCTGGAGCTCCCTCCCTTTTTGTATGATGGGGGCTGAGCAGTTTAACTTTTTTTTTACATTGACGTGTATAGGCTACAAAAGTGTCTGCTTAAAGTTTCGCGTGACAACGTCGAGAGTTCTTATATTACTCGGTTTTCTGTACATAAAATTATTTTCGTTATATAGGCCATATATAAAATTTAAAAAAAGCTATATAGACCTCAGGGCCGGTTCCGATTGTTGGAAATTGACAACCAGACTACACGCCACGGTATACACTGGGTATAGGTAGGCTATTATATATGTTACTATATCCTCTTGTAAGAATTTAATGACAATTACAGTTAATCATAAAGTGGCCATGGACCTAGTTGTTAATCTTCGGTTTTGA